>JAGDQP010016274.1:24844-40915 GCA_022664845.1 Lepisma saccharinum | reverse complement strand
TATATATATATATATATATATATATATATATATATATCACATTCAGCAGTTTTCTATCCACTGCTGGATGAAGGCCTCCCCCTTTTCTTTAAACATATCTCGGTCTGCTGCTATCCTCATCCATGTAGCTCCTGAAAAACGCTTGATTTCACCTGTCCATCTTGCATTCGGACGTCGTCTCGGTCGCTTCTTTTCTCTAGGAATCTAATGTAGTACATTTGTCGTCCACCTTCCATCTGTTCGTCCAGCTATGTGACCGACCCATTTCCACTTCAGCTTCTTCGCAGTCTTGATTACATCCTCTACTTTTGTTTGCGCGCGAATCCATTCGTAAGTCTTCCTGTCCCTCCTGGTTATTCCTAGCATGCATCTCTCCATTGCTCTTTGTGTGACTCTCAATCTTTGAATCGTTTGCGCATTCAATGTCCAAGTTTCACAGCCGTACATCATCACAGGTAAGACACATTGAATATAAACTTTACGCTTCAGACACATTGGTAATTTGCTTTTGAAAATAAAGTGTAGTCTTCCAAACGAATTCCACGCCATTTTACATCTTCTGTTTATTTCATCAGTCAACTTGGCATTAGATGTTTTGAGCTGGCCTAGGTAAACATACTGATCAACTATGCCTATTGTCTCTCCGTTAATCTTTATTTTCCTTTTTGCAGCATATTGATTGTACATGACTTTTGTTTTACTTAAGTTTATTTTAAGGCCTATTTTCGAACTTTAATTATTCAGTTCTTGCTTCCATTCTGATTTGTAGTTCTTCCGCATTTGAAGCAAACAGGACTATATCATCAGCGAACCGTAGGTGATGAAGATATTCGCCATTAACTGTAATTCCAACTTCATCCCAATTTGAATTCTGGAACACTCTCTCCAGGACCGCACTAAACAGTTTTTTAGAAATTGAATTTCCTTTCCTTACCCCCTTTCCAACTTTAAAGTTTTCACTTTCTTGATATAGTCTAATGACAGATGTGGCAGTCAAATTAATGTTTTGCAGAAGTTTGATCTACGGATTTTCGATGCCTTGATATTCAAGCGATTTAAGTACTGCTGACAAGGAGACCGAATCGAAAGCCTTTTCGAAATTATGAAACCCAAACATAGTGGAAGTTCATATTCATTAGTCCTTTCCATAACTTCATTCATAGTTTGTATGTGGTCTATTGTGCTAAATCCACGACGAAATCCGACTTGTTCCCTTCCCAGGTTAAAATCCAAGTCCCGTTCAATACGATTAAAAATAACTTTCGTGAACATTTTGTATAGAACTAATTGGTCTGTAGTTTTCGACGCGTTCTTTGTCCCCTTTCTTGTACAACAAAATTATAACAGTATTATTCCAACTTGACGATATTTCTCTCTTCCTCAGGCACATTGAGAATAATTTCGCAAGTTTCTCTTTCATCTTTTCAACTCCTCATTTAAACATCTCTGCTGTGAGTCCATCTTCTCCTTGAGTCTTTCCGTTCTTCATCCTTCGAAGTACCTTATCCACTTCTTCTTTCATTGCATCTGGGACATCTACATCATTTTCTTCTGAGTCTTCATCTCCTAACTCTTCTTCGGAGTAATACAATTCTCTGTAGAAATTTTCAAATATGTTTATAATTTCTTCCTTCTTTCGTGTTACGGTCCCCTCTGGTCTCTTAACTGCAATTATTTGCTTTTTCCCTATCATCAGCTGCTGTTTGGTTTTCTTCAGCTCTTGTTCTCCTCGATTGTATTTCTAACAAGATTTTCGTTATTTCTTCGTACATCCTCTCTTCTTTTCTTCCTTACGTTTTTATTTAGTTCTATGTATTCAATCCTTTTTATGTGATTTTCTTCTTCTTTCATTTCCCTTCCTTTCTTTATTAAGAGTTTAGTTTCTTCTGAGATTTTTCTCTCTTTTCTTTTTGGTGCGTGCTATTTCCTTGGCTGTCTCTCTTATTATCTCAGTCAGTATTTTATTTCTGCTGTTGATGTCTTCTTCATCTTCTAACTCTTCCAAAGCGCTGAATCTGTTGCTTCGTTCTATCTCGAATGTCTGTCTATGTTTCCCTAGATTTTCCAGATCTAAAACTGGCGGATTTCCTCTGATAAGTTTCATTCTCTCAAGTCTAGTATTTAGTTTCAGCTTACATCTCACCATCCTATGATCACTCGGGACTTTGAAACTCTTGGAAGATACACATCTTGCAGAATTTCCCTGTTATTCGATAGAACGTAGTCTATTTCGTTTTTGGTCGCATTTGGGCGTTCCCATGTACACTTCCTCTGGGGAGGTTTCTTGAAAAATGTATTGGAAATGAACAGTCTGTTGGGTCTGAGAATTCCACTAACTTCTCTCCTCTCTTGTTTCTTTTGCCAAATCCAAAGTATTCCAACTTTCGAGTCACTGCTCTGCTTGGTTCCTACTTTCGCATTGAAGTCTACCATTACAATTTTGTAATGCGATTTGCTACTATCCAAAATCTTCTGTATCTACTCGTATAGGTCTTCGATTTCCTCCTCCGGATGTGAGGATGTTGGAGCATACACTTGTATAATTTCCATACTGTACTTGTTGTTTATCTTTATTACTACCCGTGCGATTCTATCTGAAATTCCTTCAATTTCTGTGATCCGTGACTTCAGGTCTTTATTCATTATAAAGCCAACGCCTGTCGGGTTTCCATTTTCTGTTCCTTTAAAGTAGAACGTGTGCCCCGACGATAGTTCCAACTGTTCTTCATTCTTACTCCACACTTCTGATAGTCGTATGATGTTCCACTTAATCCTTGTTAGTTCATTCTGCAGTTCTTCTAATTTGTCCTCTCCTGGAAGTGACTGACAGTTGAGAGTCGCCACGTATAGGTCCGTTCGAGTTGGCGTGTGGGTGTCCTGGCAGTCTACAGTCCAAACCAAGGCATTTTGACCCTCTGACTTCCTGCAGAACTGACCGCTGCCGTTGCCAGCTGCATTCCGTCCTCCGGGCAAGGGTCCTCCGAAGTTGTTTCCTTACTTGTACCATCATGCGTAAAGAAAGGAGAGGTGCTGACATTTGACTCACCACGCTTTCAGCCATTGCGGGTTGGTGAGCAGCCCATCCATGTTCGTTCGCCAAGCAGTTGCTTGGGTACTAACAGGCCCCACGACGTGAACGTATGGATTGGACATTAGGCGTCTACCCTGGTCGGTTCTGTAAGCTTTAGCAAGAAGAATTAAGGGATCTCCTCCCAGTTTGTGGCAGAAGCCTTTTGTGGTGACAGTCCCGTTTTGCTGGGTCTGTCCCTGTTTCCCGGCCATATATATTCAATGTCCTCATTTATGTAGCTCCTAAAAATCGCTTGATTTCATCTACCCATCTTACCCATCTTAATGTAGTACATTTGTCGTCCACCTTCCATCTGTTCCTCTAGCTATGTGACCGTCCCATCTCCACTTCATGTTCTTCGCAGTCTTGATTACATTCTCTACCTCTGTTTGTGCGCGAATCCATTCACTTGTCTTCCTGTCAGTCCTAGTTATTCCTAGCATGCATATCTCCATTTCGCTTTGTGTGACTCTCTATCTTTGAGTCGTTTCAGCATTCAATGTCCAAGTTTCACAGCCGTACATCATCACAGGTAAGACACATTGATTATAAACTTTACGCTTCAGACACATTGGTAATTTGCTTTTGAAAATAAAATACAGTCTTTCAAACGAACTCCATGACATTTTACATCTATTTATTTCATCAGCCAACTTGGTATTCGATGTTTTGAGCAGGCCTAGGTAAACATACTGATCAACTATGCCTATTGTCTCTCCGTTAATCTTTACTTCCTTCTTTTCAGCATGTTGATTACACATTACTTTCGTTTTACTTAAATTCATTATAAGGCCTATTTTCGAACTCTCATTATTCAGTTCTTCCATCATGTTTTTTTTAGTTCTTCTACACTTGAAGCAAACAGGACTATATCATCAGCGGATTGTAGGTGAAGAAGATATTTGCCATTAGTTTTTATTCCAACTTCATCCCAGTTCAAATTTTGGAACACACTCTCCAGGACAGCAGAAAACAGGTTTGGAGAAATTGAATCTTCTTGTCTTATCCCTTTCCCAACTTTAAATTTTTAACTTTGTTGATGTAATCTAATGACAGATGTAGCAGTAGAGTAAATGTTTGGCAGCAACGTGATGTGTGCACTTTCGATGCCTTGATATTCAAATGATTTGAGTACTGCTACCAATGAGACCGATAGAAAACTTTTTCAAAATCTATGAATCCCAAACATAGTAGAAGTTCATATTAATTAGTCTTTTCCATAAGTTCATTCAATGTTTATATTTGGTCCATTATGCTAAATCCACGACGAAATCCAGCATGTTCCCTTCCCTGGCAAAAATCTAAGTCCCGTTCAATGCGATTTAAAATAACTTTGGTGAATATTTTGTATAGAACTGACAGTAAACTAATTGGTCTGTAGTTTTTGACGCGTTCTTTGTTCCCTTTCTTGTACAATAGTGCAATGTTCTGCGTGTTTACACACATTATGTAAACAGAATATAGTCTTTATAAACATACATGTGACAAGTGAAGTGACACACAAACACCAGTAGATGAGAAGAACCACCTTTCCATGGACACAACAGGTGGGGTTGCTGTCAACCTGCAGAGGGTGTTGCAGTCAACGTAGGAGGAGTTTGGAGGACCGCAAGAAGACCATAAACTCACGATGCACCAGCTGTAGAGTATCACTTACTCCTAGGTGGTCAACTCCTCTCCTTCTTACCTGTTCACAGAAGACATGGCTTCTGGAACATCCTGATACATAGAAGGCAGCACTTCTGGTATCATCCCGCATATACAGAAGCCATCGCTTCTGATATGTACTCTGCCTAACTAATCACTCGCTTTGTTCACAGAAGGCTTCGCTGTTAGGATATTTATATGAACTTTGAACGAACTGTTGCATCAACACATTATCAAACAAGAATTCTATTTTATGGTTTATTGAAAATGTGAAAAAGAATTAGCTTTTCCTTTGTTCGTTTGAATTTTAACGACAATATGGTTTCTACATATATAGATCAACTTCAGTGTTGGGACTTATTAGCTTGAGGTCGCAAATGGATGGTGATATGGTAATTATTATCAGAACTATGATTATAGTCTATGGATGGTACTAATTGAATATTCAACAGAAATGTTAGGGAATCTATACATGTGAAATTCGATATGAGATGTACTGTGCCCAGGAAGATGTTGTGTACAGTAACTATTTGGTGGATATGCTTTTGTTGAGCAATGGATCTAGACGCTAAACATAAGAAGTCATCTCACATTATTATATGTCAGTTTAAGTTAATTTATGGAAATAAATGGGATGGATTTTAGTTACACCCGTGCTTTAAGATATGGTTTTACTGGTATTATAATGTGCAGATGTGTAGTTGTTGCATTGCGGCTTATGATTAACCACTTGCACCTCTTTTACAATTGGCCGACGAGAATTGGAATTTTTAGATTTAGTTCAATGAATAATTTTGAAAAGAAGAGGTCATGATGGCTAATGTCACAAATACTTTTCGAAGGTCTGGTACTCATGCGGATAAGACGAATACTACAGGTTTTGAAGTTCATTTGACACCTGTTAAAAATATAAGTTCCAAATTAATGTGCCATACACACTGGTTTAAGGAAGCCAAGAAACACATCCGAAGTTGGGCACAAAATGCTGTAAGCAGAATATCTAAGCTAGCAAATTTTTCTAAACAAAGTGGTCCAAAGGTATTTCTGAGACAAAGAATAGCAAACATTGAACCCATAGATACGTTTCCATGTATGCAATGCGTAATGGTGAATGATAATAAAGTATGGATGGAGGTAGACAGCGGTGTATGTGCAAACATAATATCTTTACAAGATCTTCAGAAATTAAATCAGGAATTTTTCTTGCAGAATCATACTTGTGATTTACGTAGATCAGACGGAAGCCCATTATATGTAAAAGGGGTAACTAGTCTGCTGTGTCAGCTTAATAACAAACAGGCAGAATTATGTTTCTATGTTGTAATTAATCCTATGCGGTATACGATTTTGGGACGACCTGGAATTAATGTATTTTGGCCAAGCTGGCGACATCATTTTGCACAAGCTAAATTTGATTCAGGTTCAAAATATATCACAGAGGTGTCTGATCCTGCTAGTTATTATCAACTGAAACTTAAAGAGCAGTATGCGGATGTTTTTAACACCGATGTTAATATACCTATAACTAATATTACAGTAAAAGTTCAACTGGATGAACATGCGGTTCCAATATTTCGAAAAGCATATAAGGTTCCATATAGTATGGAAGATAAAGTTAAAACATCCCTTTTAAAGTTGCAAGATCAAAATATTTTAACACCGACAGAATACTCTGAATGGGCTACACCTATAGTTGTGGTACCAAAGAAATCTGGAGCGATCCGAATCTGCGCAAATTATAAAGTCACAGTGAATCGTTGCCTAAAAAAAAAAAATGTTTTATCCACTACCCATTCTAGAGGATATCTTGCATAAGTTACAAGGGGCTACAACATATGTTGTTTTAGATTTAAACCAGGCATACCAACAATTAAAAGTGGATGAGAACTCGAGTAAAATTTTGACAATTAATACACAATGGGGACTTTTCAAAATGAATGGATTGCCATTTGGATTATCCACGTCTCCGTTTGTATTTCAGCAATTTATGGACACTCTGCTCACCGAGTTTGAGTACTCGCAAGCGTTTCTAGACGACGTGATCATAGGAGGTCACAGTATGGAAGATTGTTTCCTCAAAACAACGAAAGTATTGGATAAATTCCGCAAATTCAATGTGAAAGTAAATTTGGATAAATGTCAGTTTTTTCTAAAAGAGGTTGAATATCTGGGTCATACAATTACCGCGAACAGTTATATTCCTATTCAGAAACATACAGTTGCTATTGAACAATGTCCCAGGCCAGAAAACGTATCACAACTTAGATCATTTTTGGGTATGTTAAATTATTTTCAGCGCAGTGTACCCAATTTATCTTCTAACGCATATCTTTTACATCAGTTACTAAAGAAAAATGCACGCTGGAACTGGTCAGCAGATCACCAAGAACAGTTCGAAAAAAATAAACAGTTAATTATGAATTCAACAAAAAATTATGTGTTTAATCCAGCGGAGGAGGTCTTCTTAATTACTGACGCAAGCCCTTATGGTGTTGGGGTTCAGCTCTGTAACAGAGATAAACTGGGCAAAATGAAAACAGTTGCATGTGCTTCAGCGTCCCTAACTAAAGCCGAAACTCATTACAGTCAGTACGAATAAGAGTCTCTTGGATTAGTTTTTGGTGTGAAACGATTTCACAAATATTTGTTTGGTAGATTTTTCACAGTAATTACAGATTCGTTACCAATGAAATTAATATTCGGTGAGGATAAACCGATCCCCACCGCAGTACATCCAAGACTGGTGCGCTGAGCCTTATTTCTTTCGGGATACAATTACAAAATTATATATTCTAAAAATGTCGCAGTTGCTGATTGCTTATCACGTTTGCCATCAGATTTAGATACTGGACGTCCCAAGAATATGTTTTAAATGTACGTTCTGATTCCCTAGTAATTAGGTCAATTCCAGACGAACTTAAGGCAGATTCAATGTTAAATCAAATATGGGTGTGGACTCGTGAAGGATGGCCGCGAACATTGCCAGCTACGTTAAGAAATACTACATATCAGAAGTATTTTGCTAAAAGAGCATTTATAACTATCGAGCATAATTGCCTATTTTGTGGAGACCGTTTGATAATTCCACCTACTTTCAGAAAAGAAATTTTAGAGTCGATCCACAAATTGCATCTAGGCATTTTTAGATTCAAATCTATACTAAGAACTTATTACTGGTGGCCAACTATAGACCAAGAGGCTGAAGCATTTGTTCATTCATGTACAAATTGTGCTACCTACCAAAAATCAAAACCTAGAATTAACTATTCGTCATGGAATAAATCTAAGAAGCCATTTGAGCGAGTTCACATGGATTTTTTTCCCCTGGACAAAAATTTTTGTTAATCGTCGATAGTTACTCAAAATGGTTGCAGATAAACATAGTCAAAAGTACTTCAGCAAAAAGAAACGTTGGAAAAGCTGAATCCCATGTGTTTGTATGTGGGGTTTCCGGAAGTCATTGTAACGGACAATTGTCCACCTTTCTCCTCATGGCAATTTATTGATTGGTGTAAGAACCATAATAGAATAATGAAGTCTCCGCCTTACCGCCCCCAATCGAACGTTATTGCAGAAAAATTTGTACAGGAGGTCAAAAATATGTTAAAAAGACAATTAAATGTTACAGATAGATTATTTTGGGACGAGCTGATAAAAGAAATTCAGTCTGAAATTCGTTTTGCACAAACACCTCTTTTAAACGGCAGATCACCAGCGCAGCTTGTATATAATTTCCATCCAAATACCAGATTTAATAAATGGGTTACCAGGGTTAAACAGCAACATAAATCTAGTACAGACGAATCCAATGTGGATAAGGTGGTATTACCCAAAGTTGGTGCGTGGGTATATTTTAGAAATGCCCCAAACAGATTTCCCAAATATATTTTTGGTCAAGTGATAAAGCAAGTTGGATCCCGTATGGTGGAAGTAGAATACAATGGCAGGAGAAGAAAAGTACATGTTCATCAACTGGGCAGAACAGTGAATGACGAGGATATGCAGCAATATTGTCATATTAAGCAACCTGATGCAGATTGGTTCCAACCATTACTAGCACCAATCCAGGAGCCTCCTAACGAAAATGTACGGCGTTCTCATAGAGTCAGACAGGCAAAAAGGCATTTTCCGTGCGAAGGTTATTAACTTTATATGATCACAGCATTTGTTCAATCAATCGAATACTTTTTTTTCTTAAAGGTCTAACCAAGCATAATCTAATGCGTAATTTCATAATGTATCTTGTTTGGGAAATTATCTAAAACGATGCCATGAACTTGAATTTAATTTAATTAAATTCATTTAAATGAACATTAATGTCTACAAATATTGATTTTTACTTGTGATTTTGTATGAATTGTGATGCAATGATCTTTCGACGATACAGAATTTAGGACATGCTCTTAGTCATGAGAATCCAATGAACTTGAATGGAAGGATCGATGAAGGTAATTCTGTGAAACCTAAACTAATTTCTTCTGTTATTTTGCCTCCAATGTTTGAATTGAACTTAATCTAATGAGTTACAAAAAATTTTTTTTTCTTTCTACAACATGCATGTCAACAAAGTGAATTAATTAAGATGAACTTATGTTATGAAACCAATTAATTTATTTTGTGTGTGTATTATATGAACTTTGAAGTGAAACATTTTGAAATGTTTCGGAACTAAATACAAAGCAGGTTAGTATATTTTATGTAAAAATAGGTAAGTTTAAATCAACGGAAGGGAGAGTGTATTGTTAGGATATTTATATGAACTTTGAACGAACTATTGCATCAACACATTATCAAACGAGAATTCTATTTTATGGTTTATTGAAAATGTGAAAAAGAATGAGCTTTTCCTTTGTTCTTTTGAATTTTAACGATAATATGGTTTCTACATACATGGATCAACTTCAGTGTTGGGACTTATTAGCTTGAGGTCGCAAATGGATGGTGATGATTATGACAATGATCAATTGTGATGATTAGTTCTGATAATTATTATCAGAACTATGATTATAGACTATGGATGGTACTAATTGAATATTCAACAGAAATGTTAGGGAATCTATATATGTGAGATTCGATATGAGATGTACTGTGCCCAGGAATGTTTACATTGTTGTGTACAATAACTATTTGGTGGATATGCTTTTGTTGAGCAATGGACCTAGACGCTAAACATAAGAAATCATCTCACATTATTATATGTCAGTTTAAGTTAATTTATGGAAATAAATGGGATGGATTTTAGTTACACCCGTGCTTTAAGATATGGTTTTCCTGGTATTATAATGTGCAGATGTGTAGTTGTTGCATTGCGGGCTTATGATTAACCACTGGCACCTCTTTTACAATCGCTTCTGGAACAAACCTCACATACACAGAAGGCATCGCTTCTGGTGGATCCCAGACACACAGAAAGCATCGCTTCCGGTGTCTTCCTTTCGTACACAGAAGGCGTCGCTTCTGGTGCGGCACCTCATTCTAGACCTCTCTTTGGAGAATACATCCAAAGAAGAAAGCGTCTACACCAAACATTCATCTCTTATTTCTGTACGCCCTATTTGTTAAACTTGTTAAACTATCCCATTTCGTAATAAACTGATTAAGGGCTGAAAGACAATCCCGAGTATCTATCAGCTCTACCTCAGGTACTCTACAAGAGGAATTACTTGAACATTACGATAGAATAATAATAGATTTATTGGAACTTGACGGTATTTCTCTCTTCCTCAAGCATGTCGAGAATAATTGAGCAAGTTCCTCTTTCATCTTTTCAACTCCCCATTTAAACATCTTTGCTGGGAGTCCACCTTCTCCTTGCGTCTATCCGTTCTTCATCTCTCGAAGTACTTTATCCACTTCTTCTTTCGTTACGTCTGGAACTTCTACATCATTTTCTTCTGAGTCTTCATTTCCTAACTCTTCTTCGGAGTTGTACAATTCTCTGTAGAAATTTTCAAATAATTTTATAATTTCTTCCTTCTTTCGTGTTACGGTCCCGTCTGGTCTCTTAATTGCAATTATTTGCTTTTTCCCTATCATGAGCTGCTATTTGGTTTCTTCAGGCTCTTATTTTCCTCGATTGCATTTCTAACAAGATTTTTGGTATATCTTCGTACATCCTCTCTTCTTTTCTTCCTGGCAGTTTAATTTAGTTCTATGTATTCAATCCTTTTTATGTAATTCTCCTCTTCTTTCATTTCCCTTCTTTTCTTCATCAAGAATTTAGTTTCTTCTGAGATCTTGCTATCTTTTTTCTTTTTGGTGCGTTCTATTTCCTTGGCTGTCTCTCTTATTATCTCAGTCAGTATTTTATTTCTGCTGTTGATGTCCTCTTCATCCTCTAACTCTTCCAAGGCGCTGAATCTGTTGCTTCGTTCTATCTCGAATGTCTGTCTGTGTTTTCCTAGATTTTCCAGATTTAAAACTGGCGGATTTCCTCTGATAAGCTTCTTTCTCTCTAGTCTAGTATTTAGTTTCAGCTTACATCTCATCATCCTATGATCACTCGGGACTTTGAAACTCTTCGGAGATACACATCTTGCAGAATTTCCCTGTTATTCGATAGAACGTAGTCTATTTCGTTTTTGGTCCCATTTGGACCTTTCCATGCCCACTTCCTCTGGGGAGGTTTCTTGAAAAATGTATTGGAAATGAACAGTCTGTTGGTTCTGAGAATTCCACTAACTTCTCTCCTCTCTTGTGTCTTTTGCCAAATCCAAAGTTTCCAACTTTCGTGTCACTGCTCTGCTTGGCTCCTACTTTCGCATTGAAGTCTCCCATTACAATTTTGTAATGCGATTTGCTACTATCCAAAATCTTCTGTATCTACTCGTATAGGTCTTCGATTTCCTCCTCCGGATGTGAGGATGTTGGAGCATACACTTGTATAATTTCCATACTGTACTTGTTGTTTATCTTTATTACTACCCGTGCGATTCTATCTGAAATTCCTTCAATTTTTGTGATCCGTGACTTCAGGTCTTTATTCATTATAAAGCCAACACCTGTCGGTTTTCCATTTTCTGTTCCTTTAAAGTAGAACGTGTGCCCCGACGATAGTTCCAACTGTTCTTCATTCTTACTCCACACTTCTGATAGTCGTATGATGTCTCACTTAATCCTTGTTAGTTCATTCTGCAGTTCTTCTAATTTGTCCTCTCCTGCAAGTGAATGACAGTTGAGAGTCGCCACGTATAGGTCCGTTCGAGTTGGCGTGTGGGTGTCCTGGCAGTCTACAGTCCAAACCCGGGCATTTTGACCCTCTGACTTCGTGCAGAACTGACCGCTGCCGTTGCCAGCTGCATTCCCTCCTCCGAAACTGTTTCCTTACTTGTACCACTACGATGTCTGCTAATGCGGGTTGGTGAGCAGCGCATCCATGTTCGTTCGCCAAGCAGACTAACAGGTCCCACGACGTGAACGTGTGGATTGGACATTAGGTGTCTTCCCCGGTCGGTTCCCTTAAGCCTTACCAAGAGGAATTAGGGGGATCTCCTCCGAGTTATTGGCAGAAGCCTTTTGAGGCGACAGTCCCGGTTTGCCGGTCCTGTCCCGGTTTCCCGGCCCATATATATGCAAAGAGAGAGAGAGAGTGAGAGAGATTTTCAATGCATTGTGTTGATGAAATGTTTGGAAAGTAATAATGAGAGAAACTAAGAAATCAAGAAACGTTCAAATGATAAGATTCACCTTCAAACAGATGTGATAAAATTTGGATACTTTCAAGATCACAATTTAAAACTCTTGACTACAAAACTAAGGGTATTTTATGAAAGATGTGCACAAAAAGTAATAATTTTTACAGTGTGCTAGTAAGGCTTCCTGCCGCTTTAATTTAATCGATTATTCAAATATGAATGCTGGTAAGGTTTCACGAATGTATCTTTGTTTCATACTTTAGTACAGAGTAAACTTACCCCTGGACTAATTGCAAGTACAAATTAAGGATTGAACCCACTCACTATATAAAGAGCATGCTGCTCCTAGTGCGGATCAAATGTTATGTCCCGTTAGAGAAAAGGTGTGTTGTTATGGGAGAATCCGCTCGCTTTACGAACAGTGTCAAATACGTACACAGTTAGTATTTATTTCACCCGAAGTTTCGGTAGCCTCTAAATTACAGACATGACTTATCTTAAGATAACTAACTACCTAACACTATAACTCACTGAAATCGCAAGTTTGTCTCCGCAGTAACAAACTTTCACCATTAGATTCTATCCTGGGCAAAACCAAGTCAGTTTTCATCTTGAGCATCTACCTCTCGAAGATCCCTTCTAATATTGTCCCTTCTAAGATCTAAACGTCATCACGATCATTCTAACTGCCTCCGGCTTACCAACCATGATGAAAATTAATCTTAGTTTCCTCCCTCTCGAACTACATGGCCTGCTCATCTTAAGGTAACAGAAGAACTAACGTGAAAACAGAACAAGTTCATTCTCCACGTCTAATGGCCTGTATATTATTTCAAGTGTTCTATAGTGAAATGTCAAGACGTTTTTCCGTACACTTATCTGATAAAGTGATAATTAATCCTATTATTTGATATTTTATACTGAGAAATCCATTTCATTTGTCTTCTTGGTTGAAGGTAATAAACTAATAATGGTAATTTGTATTCTGACCGAAGGCAGGTCTATGTTCCATAGGTGTCCTGGGCTGTAAACTGATGGTGGTTAGCCATTGCCAGGTGGTGGATGTAGATTAGATCCTAAGCATGGAGATCACCATTTAAAGTGCACTTCGAACCACAACATTCAGTGTATCCATAGTGGACCGAACCCCTTGATTACAAAGCGATGTGAAAGCGGACACACTTGTTTCGGTTAAGAAGGTAATAGCATTTCGTCTGTTACAGCTTTGATTTTACGGTTGCTTACTTCAAGATTTTGATTAATTGATTAAAATAGAGTTTCACGGCCTGAACGAGCTTAGGATATTCTAATGTAAGTACGAAACCTGTAGTTTTGTTCAAGTGGGCTCCGAGTTACTCCATTTAAAGGGCCCCTACCGGATTTAAACCCGGGAGCATTCGTCTGTTAAGAAGGGCAGGTAGAACTCAAGATTCAGAAACTATATTCTAAATTTGATTGGATGGATAGCTTTGATTTGAAATTTCGATTTAGGGCAACACATGCGAATTGTTTGATATGCTTTTAAAAGAAATTAAATATAATATTGCCACTCTTTTGATTAGGATACATCTTAATATATTTATTAATATAAGAAATGTATTGCCTTTAGTTGTGGGGATTTTGATAGTGTGTATGGAGCTCTTGATTGATTATATTGTGGACATTTAAACAATAGATGATTGGTATCAGCTATGGATTTTATCATTTCACAATCACAATTTCTTATTCTTTCTTTCCAAAGGCGAGTTTGTGTTGTAGTGTGTGATGGTCAGACCGTATTCAAACAAATAATACTGCTATTGTTCACTCAATATTTAAGCATCTGAACCAAACTTTCTCTGATTTCATGTTAAGGAATAATTTATTAAATCTACATTTTTAGGTCTGTTTTTAAAGAAGTTGTCCAATTATGTATTTTTGTACTGTGATTTCAGTTACCTTTCGGAAAACTTTCATATTATAATTTCTATGCCCTATAACTTATTCTATTTTAAAAACTAACTCTTGAAGTTCTTTGATCCATGAAACGTGTAAGGGAGAGTTGCAGGAGCGTGCTGCTAATAATTGAACAAAGGGCTCGGTTAAAATATATAAAGGGAACCAAGAAAGTTTTGTCGCTTTTTGTGGAGGTTTGTGTTCAATTGGCCCTCACACCGTGAGTTGAATGCGAATGGAGATCAGACGAAGGTCCGTTGTTGGTATGGGTATAGCCAACATACTACCTGGTTGTGGCAGTTCAGTTACACCGTGAACGTGCGGAAGGACAGAATGAACATAGGACCTCCACAGAGCGTTATAAGGGCGTGTATGCTGTACGAGTTCAAACTGGGGTCAAACGCAGCTGCAGCATGGCAAAAGATATGCCAGGCCTTTGGTGAGGGTGTCGTGACTACGCGGACAGTGCAGCGGTGGTTTACCAAGTTTAAGGACGGTGAAGAAACACTCGAAGACGCACCACGTGCAGGAAGACCAACACAGGTACCAAATGAAGATCTTCAGGCAGCAATTGAGGCGAACAGTGGCCACACATGTGAGGAACTGGGACTACAATTCAGTGTGAGTGGAGAAAACATTCGGCAGCACCTCCATCAACTTGGGAAGCACTACAAGTTGGGTCGATGGGTCCCACATGATTTGACTCCGGGCCAGAAGGCAACGCGAGCAGACACCTGTGTTTCTTTGCTGTCTCGTCTGAGGAAGGAGCCATTTCTGGACAGGGTGTTGACATGTGATGAGACGTGGGTCCTGTACGAAGCTCCACGGCGCCGTCATCATTGGTTAGCATCCCATGAACTAGTTCCAAAACAGCCGAAACCAGCACTACTAGAAGGTCCTCCTGTGTGTTTAGTGGACTGCTCGCTGCATCGTGCATCGGGAACTGCTACTAGCTGGTCAGAGCATCAATGCAACTGTGTACTGTCAGCAGTTGAGCTGCGTTCAAGAAAAACTCAATACTCTGGAGCCAACACTTCTGAATCACAAAGGGGTCCTCCTGTTACAGGACAACGCTAAGTCCCACGTGGCTAGGAAGACTCGGGACACCATTCTGCGCCTTGGATGGGAAACATTATTGCATCCGCCATACTCCCCGGACATTGCACCGTCCGATTTTCACCTGTTCCATTCCTTGGACAATCACCTTAGAGGACGCCAATTCAAATCCCTAGTAGAGGTGCAAATACTTGATACCTTCTTCGCTTCACGGCCCACCAAGTTCTACCGCGATGGAACCATGGCCTTCCAGAACGTTGGCAGAAGGTTGTCGATGCTGATGGGGACTATTTTTGATCTTCCAGGTACGTCTTAGGTGACATTGATGTTCGAAGGCGGTATATGAAAAAGCGACAGAACTTTCTTGCTTACCTTTATAAATACAAGTATTTAACAAAAGGCTTGGTTAAAATATAAATACAAGTATTTAACAAAGGGCTCGCCCAAGCCTTTGCGAACCCCTTCCTCAGCAGAGCTGTGTTCCAAATAATTTTGCAAAGGGCTCGGAACAAGTATAACTATTTTTAAAAAAAGGTCTGCGAGTTAGATAAAACAGAATACCCCTTTGTAATTGTCAAGGAAATACTGTGATCACGTCAAACTGCAGAATCAATCTCGTAATCTCAAATCTGTCATTGTGCAATATGTATCGAGTAAGTAAAGACTACCACATTTATTATTGAAGGCAAAAATTATAAAAAAGTTTTATCTTATTGTTCTGAGTTTGAC
>JAGDQP010016274.1:0-24444 GCA_022664845.1 Lepisma saccharinum | reverse complement strand
ATATATATATATATATATATATATATATGTATATATATATATTTGAAGATGCCAAATTGTTTTGTGCATTCCATACTCGGGTAAAACATCCTGTGGAGACATTCAAACACTTAAATGTTACTAATTTGTCTAAACCAACTAAATGTTAATTTCAATGATAGTAAGTAATTAAATTAAAAATAAATAATTTACTGATTAACTGCCACTTATCTTTCATAAATATATTGCTACCAAAAACATTTACAAAATTTACTGTACCAGTATCACGTCTTCAATAAGATCTTTATGGTCTTTACTGTTTCTTTCTTTAACCTCTTTATGACCTAATATTACTGTTATTGGGTGTTCAGTGCCAAGTAGAGAAGTTTCACATACTGTTTCAATGAGCACCCTTTTTATCAACTCTGTCAAAACGCGATACGAGGGAGAAAACATATTTCGTAAAATTTGTCGCATTAGCCATTTGAATTTAAAGCCGTTAGACGTTAAAGATTTTAAAGTTAAGAATTAGCCTAAAATTATGTTAATAACGTAAACCTTAACGCTAAAAGTGTTTGCAGAGCTTCAATAAGATTTGCCAGTTTGAAAGGCAGAGATTTTAGATCTTGCTATATATTTATCTCGTTTTGCTCATCTGTCTTCTATTTATCTTTTTCGCTTAGTGCTTTATTGCCTTAAAATGTGTTCATCGTTAAGGTAGAAGTTCTATATATTCTTGTAATGCTTAGTTACCTGTAATGCTTTTAAAGTTGCTTGTGAATAAGTTAAGACTAAATTTTTAGTCTTTCCATTAGAGCATGTTTCAGTGCCAAGTAGATTCTGTATAATCTACAAATTTACGTCAAATGTTACCTATTACAAACATGACACATGGAACTCTGTTGTTGAAAATCACTAAGACAAGGAAACTATAGGTAATGATCGATACAGATCGGGAAGATAATCAAGTTTTTATTATTTTATCATTATTTACGTTCTCTTATTTTCAAACATATTCATTATTTTTCATGAGGAAAACAATACAATTTAACACATACATATAATTCTCATCACAGTTTATTAGCATCCACATTAATTCCATCAGTAACTAAAGATTCTTAGACAGCCACCACTGTTACAGTTTTCACTATTCTAATGTAAAGATTTTTCAAAGTCTGGCAATAAGTTACTTTTGATATGCATATCAATTTGACAAGCCATTGCTGCTCTCCTTCTTTTCTTGTTCTCGAAGCCTTTCCAGCTCACGTTCTTTAGCAGATTTGTCAGCCTCTTGCCTATGTGTTGTACTATCATCCTCTGGTGCTTGCCCAAGATCCATACCCTCTTGCGGATTCTGTTCCTCAAGAGTTTGTCTTATTTCGTTTTCTATTTTCACCCCCTGTTCCTCTGCTTGGATCTTTTGTTGTACTCCCAATTTATTCAACCTTTTTTTCTTTTCCTTTTTAGCCAATTGTTTTTGTCGTTTTTGCTTTAAACAAGATGTGACATATGTCTCCAATTCTTGAAGAGTAGAAGGCTTCAGCGTTTGAAGATCGATTTCTATTTCAGCATGAGCGGAGTAGTTTGCTAATGAAGGTTCCAGAGAATTAATAATTTGAAACACTTTTACCAGTTTAGCATTTGAAAGTTTCTTAATATTAACCTTAAGTTGCAGTATCTCGTCGTAAGACATAGGTTTGAGATTTTGCTCGTCTTCTGAATCGAACACTAATGCTGAAGGTGAATTTACACCCTTATTCTTAATATTTGACCTCGGCTTAGCTATAGGTTTCCTTCGTTTAGAAATTGTCGATTTATCAGATTTTTGTAGTTTGTTTTCGGGATTTTCTGTCATTTCATCAGAACCAAAAATAAATGTTACGTCAACCGGAGTATCTATTTCGATAACTCTAGCACTAACAGTACCATTCTCAAGCGATTTTACAGTCTTGTCTTTCTTCTTGTCCATTTTTCTCTTCTTATCTCTTTTCTTTCTACTTCCTTCCACGAGTGATTCGATTTGTTTCTGCATTCCTTTAATTAACATCAACAGGCGTTTCATTTCGTCGTCTTCCGAGTTTACTGATTCTGATGTTATGCTTGAGGTGGAACCTGTTTCTGACGTACTCGAGTTCGATTTCATCACAGACGCTTCAGACAACAGATTATCTGAAATTTTGGCATACCTGATTTCAAAAACACCCTGAAGCTCTCTCGCCATAGCTACATCATCATGGTCAGGAGGGTTATACCTGTAGCAATTAGTGAATATAAGTCTTACGTCCTGTGCAAATTCAGCTGTTGACTTGTACTCCTGGTTATCTATTTTGTGCTTTACTGTCCCAAGATTCATTGACTTCTTTATTGTGTAATTGTAATCATATATTCCAAGATCAGTATCTACTGGTTTGTATAATGGCCACTCATAATCTTCTTCGGTACTATTTTTACCACTGTGATTTTTGGTGCAACCCCTACCACTATTTACGGCCATTAAATGTTTCTTTGTAAGCAATTCCTCCAAAATTTCGTTACATGCTTTCAACGGCGCTGATAGCTTTACCTTAGATTTACTGCTGTGTTGAGGCTGCGAACCTAATAAGCCTTTTATATCCTTCTTAATTTGACGTCCAGTTTCCCTAAGTTTTGAGATGTTCCTTGACTTTTCTTCTGAGGGAGATTGGTATGGAGAACCATATTCATTTGCTGTTGGAATGGAGGTATCGGTCTTTCTTTTGGTACCCATTTTAACCTTAACTGTTGGAAATGACATCGAATTAGGTGCAGCCGATGCTATGTTGGAAGCTACAGTACTACTTCCTGACGGTCGATACCTTCTGTGTCTTCGTGGTTTCACTTCAATTTCCTCTTTAGGCATTTGACCCACTTTCGCCAGGAAATATTGCTCTAAAGTTTGAGCCTTGATTACTATATCACTACCAGGTTTATTACGCATGTAACACTTCGTAAACATAGTATTAAAATCTTTTATACATTTCTTCGCACTCCAGTATTGATTTTGTTCTAGTCTTTTCTTGATAGTTTCAAGATTCATTTGGTGTTTTATTATCTTATGGTAATCCGGTAAAGTCAGCTGTTTTCCATCAGCAGGCTGATAGAATGGCCAAGCGACTTTATGTTTGCACACCTTTTTAAATACATATTTTTTAATAAAACGCAGCTGATTTGTTTCTCGCCCTTTGCGATGTGGTGGTGGGGAAACAGGAGGCTGACCAATTTCATTTATAGGCTCCGGATTTAGCTCTTTTGTTGGAGGTGGTTCTCTTACCTCCTGCTGAGTTTGTTCAGTGTTATTTTGGAAAACTACGTCTACCTGCATATCTTCCTCTTTCTCTGACATTCTGTTCTTCACTAAGAATCCAAGTGTCACTTGTCAGGTTACTAAGTATTAAGACTGTATCTTTCCATTTTGGTAACAAGCACGAAAACGATTAACAGAATCTTTTGCACTCGAAAAGTGATGAAGCTTGAGGCTGCTTGATGTAGTTCCAATGATTATTTATTGTTTTAATATTAGCGTTGAAATTATACACGCTTGGGTTTCACTTACTTACAAGACACTACCTAAGCTACGGTCAGAATCCTTCTTAGATTAAATTTTATTGTTATTGTTGTGTTCAATACATTGTTTGACAGTTTAATTTATGGCTTTATGTTAGAATTTTGTTTACAAAGCAAATAAGCATCATATAATACCTTTAACTACCTTGAATAAGTATCATATACATATCTGTGTAAGGTGGGCAATTCATACTTTTCAATCAAAATGTTTGTATGACCAATATCGCATCTTCATTGATGGATGTCAGAATTTAGTTGTTCTATTTTAGGTTTATAGAAATGGTGGCTTAATTTGAATGTTAAGCATATTTGTTCAATAATTAATCTTGGCAATTAGCTGTTGTAAATTTGTTATTGAATTGTGATTAAACTGTAGTAGGTGATTTACAGTTATTTGTGCTACTTGGAGAATTTTACTTAGATACAATTTAGGGTTTCTATAGTGTTTGTTATTCTTCATATATGGATTAGAATGGACTTGAGTTGGTTTATTAAAGGTTGAGGTAAACTATATTGGTAAGACTACCTTGTGTAATTTACAAGAAAGTATGCTCGCCTCATAATAGATTTAACAGATACATACAAAATTAAGTCACAAGTTTCTTACATTAGACTGTTAAATCTTATAGACTTATGAATTCATATGATAAAGATAATTGACAATCTGGAACGAAAAGTTCCTTTAAAATGTGTATGGTTTATTTTATGCCATATGAGAAAGTATAAGTGGTCTTTTATGTGTAGGTATATCCACTAACATAAGTAACTTTCAAGGACAAAAACACCTGACACATTTTTTTAAAAAAGAAAAACGTTGTTTAAGTTGAATAGATAAAAACCGTTTTATTTAACAAGAAAGAAAGAAAATTTAGAAAATTTAAGTTTATGAAGACATATATTTATTGAAGAAATATACAAATGATATTCTGATTTTTATTTTTTGTATTACATAGAGTTTAAAACAAAAATATTCATGTAAACCTTGTAAAATTACAATATTTAATACGGAGAAACTTTAACATTTATATCGTAAATCAATATTTATATCGTTTGGAAATAAATATAAAATTTAATTATCGAAAATGAACTTCATTTCATGTCTTGACTTAGGATGGCAATGAGCGAGCTTCACCATCTTCATAATCATGTTTCGTGTTTTTGGATGCTGTGTTAAGGTATTGTTGAACGCTCATGCAGAATCTTTTTATTATTTTCAGGGCTTAAAAATTAACCTCTGGAACTAAACCCTGAGTTCCATACAAGAATTGAAGTTTATTGTTTCTGAAAAGCATCCAACAAACTTTAAAAATGCACTCGATCAATAACATCATAAATCTTCCATTGTTCACTGTTTGTAGGCCTTAAGTCCGTCGTTTTTGGATCCTCCGCCAGCTTGAACACCGTTATCTGTTGGTCTTCTCTGACCAAGACATCTATCATGTCCAGGTGAACTTGTGCGTGCGATGTTGATGGACGACCATGTAGACATTTGTGGGTTGCCTTTATTCTTCCAGCTTCAAGCTTTTCTGTCCACTCGTAAATCTTTCGGTAAATTTGGTGCTTGCGTGTCCATACTGAACCAATATTTGATATTTCATCACTACGGCACATCGTTCTTCGATGATACAAACTGGCAAGGAAACATCCTTGTTTGTGGCATCCCGGTTACCACTTGATTAGCGGTTGAGGCGGTGCATGATGTGCAGTCGAAATAGCTATCAGTCAATGCAAACGTGTTTCTTTACATCTACATTCAGATTACCACATAATTTAAAAATTGCCTTTATTTTATTATACACCATCAATTTTTTTAAAGAAATAACCACAGGAATAGGATTCCTTTGCATTTCTTAAGATTCATTTCATTGAGCTGGAATTCGCATCGGCTTTTTTGTTTCATAACATAATATTGTGATCATACTCAAAATGACTGAGACTTCTCAGGGAAAATGTTTCCAGTATTTTCTAAAAAATCTTCTCTCCCAAATAGGTTGGACATACCATCGCCGGCTACAATCTCTTAGCGCCTTCGGGTTCATTAACTTGCCCCCCCCCCCTTCCACACACACACACAGCAAATTTGATAAATAAATAGCCTATCGTTTTGCACCCGTTTTGTATCACAACGGTTACAAAGTTATAATGACATATATTTTTTCGGGGTTAAGTTGATGGTAGCCCCTCTCAGTCAAATTTTTCGAAAACAAATAGCTTATCGTTTTGCACCGCAATAGTCAAAAAGTTATTAGCCCTTTTATTTGAGGGGGGCAAGTTAATGCCCCGTACAGCAAAATTTAAAAAATCAGACAGTGATACATAGTGCAACAGAATGCATTCGTTTTGCACCCAAGTTTCGCGTTTTGCACCGTAACGGTTAAATTAGTTATAAGCTCTTCCATTTTGGGGCCCAAGTTAATGGTAGCGCCCCTCAGTCAAATTTTTCGAAAACAGATAATATACCGATCTGTGCTCGTTTTGCACCGTTTTGCACCCAAGTTTCGCGTTTTGCACCGCAATAGTTAAAAAGTTATAAGCTCTTTTATTTGAGGGGGCCAAGGTAATGGTAGCTCTCTACATAAATATTTAAAAAATCAGGCAGTGACACATAGTGCAACAAATTGCAATCGTTCTGCATCGTTTTGTACCCAAGTTTTGCGGTTTTGCACCGCAACGGTTAAAAAGTTATAATAAGCTCTTCAATTTTGGGGGTCCAAGTTAGTCGTAGCGCCCCCTGAGCCAATTTTTTCGTAAACAGATTCTGTACCGGTCTGTGGTCGTTTTATATGCTTTTGCACCCAAGTTTCGCGTTTTGCACTGCAAAGTTTAGAAAGTTATAAGTTCTTAAATTTGGAGGGGGGTGCAAGTTAATTGAAGCCCCCTACTGCAAAGTTTTAAAAAATCAGCGATTGACATATAGTGCAACAGATTGCAATCGTTTCGCACCGTTTTGCACCCAAGTTTCACGTTTTGCACCGCAATGATTAAAAAGTTATAAGCTCTTCTATTTTGGGGAACGAGGTTAATGATAGAGCCCCCTGAGTCAATTTTTTCGAAAACATATAGTGTATAGTTTTTCAGTACCGCGAGTTTAAAGTTAGTAGATTGTATACTTTGGGACAGCCAAGTTAATGGTAGACCCCTACAGCAAAATTTCAAATTTAGACAGTGACAAATAGTGCAGTAAGGGTAAACGCGCATTGTTAAAAAAAAAATTGAGAAAGAGAAAAGAATCACACGAATAAAAACATCACTAAAATTGTTAAGTTCCCCACTGGGAGACAAGTTGCTCAGCATCGAAATGGATTTCAAATAAACGGCTGCAAGTTATTTCTGGTTTTGTGAAGAGCTTTATAAACTTCATAGTTCGAACCATTTTAGTAATTAATGACTTCGACCCTTCTTGATTCCACTAGATTCCACTTGATGTCTCTAAAATCCACAAACATCCATCCAGGCTCCAGCGGAGATTCGAGTCCAAAACCTTGGAGACGCTGACCTTAAGCCTGAAACAGCATGACTATCGCGATCGGCTGCTCTTCTTTTAAGACGAATAGAAAACACGAAAAGAGAAGCCATAGGATTCATTCAACTGCAAGCTAGAGACTTTAAATGAGCAATTTTATAAACTCGTTGCATCTTTGAATTTTAAAAATAATTTATTGCCTTTTAGCATCTTTATCTCTGGTCGGGATAAGCTAGGTAGAGGATGAGGAAGATATCGTCCAGGATCTTACTTAAGGTACGATCCCCAGCATTCACCTGGTGAAAACAAGGAAACCCTGGAAAATCTCTCAAGATGGTCGGCCGTGAAGTTCAAAACCGCGTGCTTCCCCTTTACCAATCTGAAGTCCGCGCCGTTACCACCTGGACCACGGGGATTGTCTTTTTATCTTTTAGATAAGGTAAAAAGAGGTTCTATTATATCTGGAAAAACATGGTTGGAAAGATTTTATAACTTGCAATTCGCTCTTGGTCATAGCATAACGCACCAAAACACTATACTTTTTGACTGGCTGTATAGGACCACAAGAAAGATTGGCTGTAACATTAATACACTAGGACATCTGCAAACAATAGTTTCATCGCCCCTGAAATAGACCATGTTCCAATTATTTTATCACGGTGATTTTAAAATTATCACTGCGCGCCCTGTCATATAGAAGTATGTATTTCTTGTTCACAATTAAAAAGTCGATAAGGAAAATGCTAGTGCGCGATAGGTCTAAGCTGTGTATCAATTACTTACTTGGATGTCTTCAACAATAACAACTTCAATCAATCGCATTCGTAAGACCACGTTGTGTTAATTTAATTAACTTAGAAGTTACTCTGTGAAAATACTTTAGTGTTAATCGGTCCGCAAGCTAAAATGAGTGTAATCCAAAATCTATTTGTTTTCACTGAAAAATAAAATGAAGCGGGTCACCAATTAACTTATCCCCCTCCGCGAAAAAAGAATCTTCTTCTAACAATTTAAATGTTGTGGTGCAAAACTATTGCAATGCAATTCCACAACACTATCTATTTCTCCTTTGGAAAAATTTCTACCCCACGAAAATATATGTGTTTATAACTTTTTCCCCGTTGCGGTGTATAACGTGAAACTTGGGTGCAAAACGAGTGCAATCTGTTGCACTATGTGTCAGTGCCTGATTTTTGAAATTTTGCTGTACAAGGCCATTAACTTGGCCCCGCTCAAATAGAAGAGCTTATAACTTTTTAACTATTGCGGTGCAAAACGCGAAACTTGGGTGCAAAACGATAAGCTATCTGTTTTTGAAATATTTGATTGATGGGGGAAGGGGGGGGTTACCATTAACTTGGCCCCCAAAATATGTGTGCTTATAACTTTGTAACCGTTGTGGTGCAAAACGCGAAAATTGGGTGCAAACGATAGGCTATTTATTTCTCAAATTTGGTGTGGTGGGGGGCCCAAGCTAATGGACCCAGCGCCTTCCCACTTCGTGCTCGTAACATATATTGCAGCGAACAAGTTTATTTGATCTTCTCCCCGCTGTGGCACTACTTACAGGCAATGGACAATTTGACAGGAAATAACTATCAGCATGTAACTGAATGTAACTTTAGTAAACAAGTTTCCATATGAGTCGTTCACGTGCGACATGTGTAGGCAACACTTTCACAAAAGTCCCTTTCGTTTTATAATGAAATTATGGTGATTAATTTTCCGAAAATCTTGAATTCTTACAGAACAATGCTTAAGAAACGAAGGTTTACGGTAAGAAATTAAAAAAAAATCCCTTAGAGAATACTATTCACTAAGTTGCAGATTAAAATTGTATGCAATTAGTATGCCGCTGAAACAGATGAAATCTAATTCAACTTAACATTTTTTTAGTACATTACACAATATTTTAAAGAAGCTCATTTGGCATAAACAACTTACAGCCAGGGCTGTAGTCTAGGGTATACGCAGGTATATGGTCTATACCTTCTGATTAACCTTACACATTAACGTATACCTTCTGCAAAGATGCGTACGTCATCTACTTTCTTTTCGTTTCTTAAATTTCCATATTTATCCAGTGAGATTATTACAGTCAGGTAGTTCTGGTTCCACTTGAACAAAATATTGAGAAGGGTCGTAAGCATATTATCGCAATCTGTTAACTACAATAATAATTTTGTAGAAATACGCATATAATGTACAGTCAATTTGAGCAGAACTTTTGCTAGCTTGAGTGGTCTGGTCTCCTAGTGCAGGTCTTGAGTAGTGTTAACTTTGACTTGTGTTTCCAAAAGCAAGGTAGAACTTTGACTTTTCGATGTATGGAGTAAGTCTTAACAGGCTCAGCAAGTGAGTCTTATATAGAATCTGATTTTTAACTGATGCTTCGTAGTTATGTGAAAGGCTCAACATTCTTTTTGTTTCTCATTCCCTCAATGCAACAATATAATTTCATTGTTATTGCCTCACTGGAATAATCAAAGTATTTCGATTCTTTTGTTTTTGTAAAAATAAAATAATTATTTCATCCCTATATTTTAATAGAAAGATCGATTAAAATTTAATGGAAACATTGTTTCCGCTTAAAGATTTACAGCGTATATACCTTGTGAATATTCTGGGACTACAGCAGTGCTTAAAGCCTCAGTACTTTACGACAATCACGATGCCTATATTATCGCATTATACTTATTATATATTCCTTTCTCACCTATAGGACTACGTAGAATGAAATTAGCATCTGGGAATTTGAAGTTCGAAAGAGTTCAAGGTGCAAATCATGTTTCATTCCATACTCATCTAAAATAATGCGACTCAACTCTTATGAGCTTGATATGCAAACGAAATGCGTCAAATGTTACCTATGGGCTATCCCTCGAAAGAACTAGCATAGATGCATTTTGTAAAGAAAGCGTATCACTTTCTGTCCAACTACGTTTGGGGAACTTTTCTGTTGTATTGCTTCTTTTTTACAATTTCCTCATATTTGCAGTATCCTACTTTGGAAAACCATACATTGTAACTGAGTATTGCGAAGTCATTATTCCCCGCACAGCAGATATTTTGGAAATGTTAAAAGGCTTTCGTTGCATTAAAACAATGGGAATCTTATAACATGAGAATATTTCCAAATATCTTAAAATCATATCTGAACATAAAATATTATTTTTCTAGAGTATTCATATATTTTTAAAATATGGCTACTACTAGAAATATGCTTTAAAACATTTTAAAAAAAAATAATTAAGTACACATTTTGGAAATGTGGCGTATATCATTTAAAGAATACAGTATTTCCGGAAATACGAGGGGCGTTCCATATTAATTTACACTTTATTTTTTTCTTCTTTCAGGGTACACCATTGAGCTCGGCCTGAAAGTTGGAAGGAAGTAGTACTTAGGTCTGCCTTCAAGTGGAAGAACAATACAGAAACGTGTAATCCCTGTACCCTGCAGCACATTTCACAAACAGCTGTAAGTACGTGAGCGGACAACATGGAAGGTGATCAGCAAGGACAGCGCTGGACAACGTGGTTTCTGTGGAAAGAGGGCGTACAGACTGCGGAAATTCACAGGTGATTGGTGGCAGTGTGTGGAGAGTGCGCACCGTCACGCAAAACCGTATAAAACTGGGTGGACGGCTGGAAAAGTAGCCGCACATCAACAGCGAAGGGAGCCAGTTATGGAAGGAAAGTGACTGTGACAACACCAGTGAACAGTTCAAGAGTGGAGCGGCTTATTCAGGACAACAGGTGCATCATGTTCACGGAACTGGAGGCGGCCACAGGATATGCCAGAAACACTCTGTACCGCATAGTGCACGAACACCTTAAGATGGGTAAGGTATCTGCCAGGTGGGTTTCCAAATCCCTGAATGCTGCTCAAAGACAACAGCGCAAGGACGTGAGCAGCGATCTTCTGCAACGCTACAGTCAGGATCCAGAAGGCTTCATGTCCAAACTCGTTACTGGCGACGAGACTTGGCTGCACTACCATGAACCAGAGACCAAAGCCCAATCAATGCAGTGGAAGCATCAAGGCAGCCCCACGCCAAAGAAGTTCCGTACACAGCCCTCCGTAGGCAAACGCATTGCAACACTCTTCTGGGACAAGGATGGAATCATACTCATTGACTGCCTGGAACCCGGGACCACCATTAAGAGCGAGTCATACGTGATAACGCTTCGGAGTTTGCGCAGTGCAATTCAGAGGAAAGGACCAGGAAAATAGACGAAAGGTGTGCTCCTGCAACACGACAACGCTCGTCCACACACGAGTCGGGCAACCGCGACTGCCATTAATGAACTGGGGTTCCATTTGCTTCCACACCCACCTTATTCTCCTGACTTGGCCCCTTCTGATTACCACCTCTTGGGGCATTGAAGAAACCGCTGCGTGTACATCATTTCGCCGACTTCCAGGACGTGGGTGCGACAGACTCCGAAAAAGTGGTTCGCAGAGGGCATAGAGAAGTTGCCACATCGGTGGCTCAAGTTTGTAGTTCTTAATGGAGACTATACTGAGGAAGTGGATGTATCTGCCGAGGCATAAAGGTTCTTATAAGTGTAAAAAAAGTGTAAATCAATATGGTACGCCCCTCGTAGTTTTAAAATATTTTAAGAATACTTCTCTGCTTTCAGGTACTGTCATTCTAGCGCGCTAGCTTTCTGAGTGTGGTCACGGGTTCACTTCCCGCTGAGGTCAAATGAACGGAGTGTATCGAATCTCACTTTACCAAGAACTTTAGGTCCCTTCCTTACAAGCTCTCCAGCTCGTTTAGGATGTCATGTCAGTTTAATCACTGGAACTAAGGTTTTATTTGTCACCGAAAGGGGCAGGGAGAAATTATAGGGTAATATTTACAGGATGTGTTATTTACATGCATATTTCAGTATCTCATTCTCCAAGACAGCGCCAGAGAGACAATAGGGAACTGAAGCCCCTTAAATCAATCTTAGCACCCTTCTAGCTTCACAGTTTTCTTTATTTTTTACCTGTCAAAAACTTCAGTCTGGCCCCCGAGCCACTATCAAGTAAATTTATACGTTTGTAAAGGATTGGTTTTACAGCTAATTATTTGTAGTGTTCCTTGTGAATACGTTGATTTTCATTTTATTTTAATAAATTGAGGTTAAGAAACAATTCCATTTTTGTGGGATAGTTAGCAAAACAAAAACTCGGTGTTCTGTTCATGTCTATAATATTTTCCAGCTTTACAACTCTGTTTACAGCCAAGAAACTAACTGACTGCTTCGAAGGTTGTATTGCCTGTAAGTAGCGCCAAAGCGGCCCCCAAGAGTACGCACATTTGAACCGTATCGGAAGGCGGTAAGAGATCGTAGCCGGCGATGGCCATACTAACATTATATGCTATATTTAGTCCTTAGAAACACGAAAATAAATTATACGTGTACTTTGAGTAAAAAAAACTCTGGGCCTTGATCGTTTATCGGTAAAGTGAAAGAAAGGACTTTGAACACTATTATATTTTCTACTTCTTATATTTGGGACTGTGATCACATTTTCGCAATGAACTAGGAGTCAGAAGATAGTATTCGAACTTGTCTAACAGACGACATGATTAACTCATTTATTTTCTCAAGCGACCATAGGTCAGTTGATAGAGAGTTGGCATCACAGTCGGCGATTCTGAAAGCGGTTTGAGTCCTGACAATTTTTCCAGTTCTTTTTCCTTAATACCGACACCAATATAATGCCGAGATGGCACTTTGAAACTTGGCACTGACCGGCTTCTTTCTACATCTTCTGTCTTAGTTATCCTTTTCCGGCATGAGGTAAAGATGCTTTAAGACCATAAATAAATTCAATTGAAAATTTGAGCTATGGACTTCGATTTTTTCCTCTGGGCCCAAAGTTACCAAAAATTTATTTGGGTATTATGACTAGAACTAGTAGAATGGAATAAAATTACAAAATGTATTAAAACTTCTCACGGATTATGATCTGAAAAGTTATTTTCGTTTTTCTGTTTGTTAGTTTTACAATGCCAAGGTCAAGTTTTATACAATTTTGTTCCTTTCCCTCTTCTTTTCTCTCATGTTAGCTACGTAGATAAATAGGCAAGTAATAAGCCACAGTTCCTTGAGAAAATTTAATAACAACTTAATACTAAAATAAATTCACAGAGTTTGTAATTGTTCATTACATTTCTCGCACGTGTAATTTTCTCATAATTTCATTCAAAATATTACATAAAATGAAGAAATATGGCTCCTGGCTCTCATACTTACAAAATAAATTCCAAATTGAACTTGTATATTACGTAATCAGATGCACAGAAAAACAGTGTTGGAAGCTATTTATACGTAAATGCAAGGTAAATTATGAGAAACTACATGCAATCAAGGGCACACAAAATTATGTGGAGCAAAACAATAAGAATTTTTGGAATAAGAACCGAAAGCATAAATCTTACAAAATAAAATGGAAGGAAGAGGAAGATAATTGCAGTACGAACAAACTCTTGTGCTTGTTATGTCATTTCCTCTACGTGGTAGAGTACATTGTTATTAAAGTCCTAGACGAGTTTGTGAGCTTCAGAGGACGTGAGTTTAAATTTTTGGCAAACTGAACTCCTAACTACTCCGTTCAGTGACCCTCACGGGACATGTACCCGTCACTACGAGCACAGATAACAACATATATGTCTGTGTTGTAAGTATCAGCATCATCAATACATTGTCAAAAGTAGTGGGTACTTGAAAAAAAAGTTTACCCTTCTGAATTCGTTCAGGTCTAACTTTTCCTGTTTATCTTGGAACCCAATTCCTGACTACTTGTAGCTCAGGCTAGCGGTTAAATTCAGTGACCTCCATTTATGAGGCCAGTTTGGATCTAGTGATGCTACCGACTGGCAGGTCCTTTTCATTTGATTACCTCCCTCCACTTTTAAGCATTCACACTAACGCTTTAGTGAAATCCTGTAAAGAGAAACTGACTTCAGATTTGAGTTTAGGGACTTGGATTTATTTAGTTTGGGTGTTTTAAATCTTGTGGTTTTCCTTGGGTATTTATGGACTCAATTTGTGACGCACCACTAACACATATATGGTATTATTACATTATCTGCACTTCTGTGAAATTCGACCTTTCTTTTTACTATGCACTTGATGCAATATATGCACTTGAGTATGTTCCTACCGCACCCACTATAAGTTTACGCTCTAAATTTATTTTTGTTTCTTGATTCTTAATGTCATACAGTATTGCATTCATCGTCTTGATTTTCATCTTATCCTTCAACCGTACCTTTAGTTGCAAAGTTCAACATCCAGTATCGCAGTATCCTAACCAATTTCTTTTATTATCTCCAATGATGATCTTATTTCATCTACTTGTGCGTTTTTTATTATTCATTTTATTTATTCTTCTCCAAGTTCATATTTCGAAGTCCGCTTAGTTTGTTCCTTCTTAGAATCCCGTCTTTGCCTTCTAAATAGCATAATATTGGGTAAAAAGCATTTCATTATTCACTTTTTTTATCCTTCAGAGTTTGTCGTCTACTCACACAGGAGAGATCTTTTGGACTTGATGACATCTTCGTTTCCCATTCTTTTTATCGCGTTACATTTCTTCTTTATTTCTCTTAACACTTTTTGACGCTGTCATTTTCTGCCACTTTCAAAATAATTGAAATTGGATTGTTGGTTCATGAGTTTCTACTTTCTTATTATCTTTTTCGTTCGAATTATTATTTGAGCACTTATTTTGTACAGCTTTTGCACACTTTTTAGATCAAGTTAAACTGTATCGATAACAGGTGTCTGTAGCCTAGCAACGGAATAGAATAGTTGTCAGGCGCGAGGGTAGAATCAGGATCGTGACGGTTGTTTTAAACAAGTGAATTATGGCAATCATTGCAAATTCGTTATTTTTCTCTCTATATATTGATAAAGTTCAATTAGAAGGTAAGTTTTGCTGAGAATACTTGTCCCAGTGAAGAAAATACGCCCCAACCCCGACGGTCCAATTTTACCGCCATAGGCCCGGCGTCGGGGGTGTGACAGTCGGGAAAAAGTAGCATTTAAAGGTTGTCCATCCACGGCCCGACGCCAAATAGGCTCGTTAGGCAAAATATCCTGTTGTCAAAGTGGCCCAAAGAACGAAGCTAGAAGTGATCTAACTAGCTTAAACTGATCCTTGCAGTGTACCAATCACACCAGTACATTTTGTGAAAATGGTTGGCAAAAGGATGGGAAAGTTTTTCTTGCCTCATTTGTCCCGACTATGGGGTTGGGATTTGGTCGGTAGTGAGGAAAATGCCGACCATGTCCTAACAAGGCGGGAATATGATGGCATGAATAGTCGAGATGAAGCCGAGCCACCAACTATCCGAGACCGTCAGCAAAAAACAATTGCATTTGAAATCAGTGATAGTCACGATACATCTAAAATAGTATTTAATTTCTTCATTATAGAGATTAAAAAATCAATTGCAAATGTCAGTTAGGATCAACGGGCTTCACTCGGTACTTGTTTTGAACTCGACTCTACACCGACGGTTGAAATGTGGGCGGCAGCATTTGTATGGGCTGAATTCTGGCCTAGGGCTATAACGCTCTAATATTAAAATATTCTTATTTCATTAAAACATATTTATCTCTTAATTTCATTCGTCTTTCTACAGAAATCTGTAAGAAAATATATTTAAAAAAATACAAAGCAGCAAATACAATGATATTAACTACATTTTTCATGTTCCCGTTTGCATGTTGAAAACATTGAATTTTAAACTATATTTTAACGAACATTTAATTTCGTTAATGGGGGTTAATCTATGACACAGATTTCGCTTTATGTGTGTTTTCTAAGGCGACATATTAGACTTATTGAGAAATGCAAATTTAATAGTGCAGCGATGGTCAAGGTGCAAAAGAAGAAAAACTGCACATAAGAAAGAAAAAAGGAAAGTATTCATTATTTTTATTTGTACATGATGGTGAACAACGCGTAGCAACTCCATTCTAGACTGCCTGTTAATACAGATACCACAAAAGAGCAATAATCTCACAACGTGGATCCATGGATAAGTGGATGCCGATCCAGGTGGTCGTGCGGGCTAGTGCGGTAGTCTAGCGACTCCAGGATCGCGGGTTCGAATCCCGCCTCGGGCATGGATGTGATTTTAACTGTGTTGTCCGTAAGTAGGTTAAGAAAGATAAACGAAAAATGAATGGTCCCAATCGTATAAATAAACGCAATGTACTATGAAAGTTAAATAAACGAGATTTTTTTAAAAAAAAACTGGATAAGACGACGAGCTACCAACGAGAAATTCAGGACGTTCCTGTGTTCGAGCCCCACAGCAGCCACTGGGATTATTTACTGTTGAAAAATTAACATCGTAAATCATAATGAGAGAAAAGGATAAATTGAAACTAACTGTGTGTATACCAATAGACAGCATTCATGTTTTGGTTTGACCAACTAAACAAGTTCTGTCGGGAAATGGTCGGGCCGACTCCAGCCAAAATGAGCGTTTTTCTTGAAGGTTTTTGCTGCCTTTGGGGTTGTCGGTCCAACGATCGGGAACCGAGTGCCGACGCTGTTTTCTCCATTGGGATATAAGTAAATATTTCTAGATAGTTACATATCCAGAAGTATGTTTCAGGAGAGTTCAAGAGTTTTATGGATTAACAATGATGTGTTTGACTATGATGTGCATCAAATACATATAATTCGCTTAACATTATACTTTTTTTTTCTTTTTACAGAAATCTTAATTTCGGAGAAAGTGGACACTTTCACAGAATCCAACGGAGCCCTAAATTCGTCTCTGATTGTTGGAGAGAAACTTCTTTCTTATCTGACTTTTCTTTCCGTTCGATAACTGGAAACCAATATTTGAAAAAGGTGAAGCTAATTCAGTTCAGTTTTATTTATGGTCTTTAGGCATCCAAAGCTCAGGCCGAAAAAAATTAAGCATTTCACTATATACTGCTAACCACTCGTACAGACATCAAATGTATAACTAGCGAATAAATTATAATATTAGGCCCTACTAAATTTGTGCACTGATTTCAATAAACCTATTAATAATTAAAATTAAACTTTCGTTTCTATAGCAAATGTATATTGGTAGCTTTGGCTCCAGCCATAATGTGCCTGTGACTGCCCTCAAAAGAGTACATGTTATTAACGTTACAGGCTATTTTTGCTTATGATTGAATATTTCTTTTTTTTTTTAAATCTACATATTTGAACTTTTCTTACCCACTCCATCCAATAGTTTGTGCGTACACCAAATTTCAGTATGATATCAGTACAGAGACGTGATTTGGATTTTAAGGTAGTAGTAGGTCATAACAGTTCGGTGTGCAAATACAAGATTACAAGTGACCTCATAATGTCGGAAATAGTTCAGGAAGGTGTCATTCACTTTACACATTTCGTTGCATATAAAATAATGCGCTTATTTTCCCCAATTTCTGCCCTTTCACAAGTTGCCCTCTGTGTGTTGGTATTCAGAAAGCTTAGAATCGGTAAACTACTTGTTATGATGAGGGTATAATAAAACAGAATCAATATGGTGATTGATTTTATTCAGTTCAAAAACAGGATATATTTTATTAAACTTTTTCCATTGAGTTCTACAGTTTGTCTTCTAAAATACTGATTAAATGCTATGTAATAATACATTTTAATGAATTATAATAGCATATATACAAAATGAAAGTGAGTAAGTTTGTCTCCAATGATCTCAGATACACTGAACCGATTTTAATGATTTTGAATGTGAACTTAGTCTTTGCCCATCCCAAGGTTTTATATCAATTTATTATACCAAACTTTTAAGTTTGATGTTGTTATTATATTAATGATTCAGATTTGAAGAATGTGTAATACGTAAGATATTGGTAACTACTACTACAGCGTAATTATAGTTAATCATAATAATGTATATATAATAAGTTATAATAATATTAATAATTACAATAAACTAAATACTATACACTTGTGTATGTATTTGAAATACGAAGTAGTGGAATTAACATCAACATCATAGTAGTGTTATGCCAACAACGATAGGTTCTTCAAGGCATAATAAACCCTGTCTAGTCATCCCGTTCTTGCGCTTTCCTCTCTTCAGCTGCATCCTCTAGTATGGAATCTCTGCGTGAATAATACTATAATGAGTATTTTTTCTCTTCTTCATTATCTCAGTTATTGCTCATCCCTTGTCTACTCTAGTTGTCTTTTCTTCATTACATATTTTCTATATCCAACTGATCTTCTCCATTCTCCTCTCATCGAATGTTAAGGTTAGTAGTAATTCCAAGGTATTTGTGAGAGTTTTAATAATTCATGAGGGACCCCCTGGGGGGCGAGTTAACAAGCTTTGTGATAGTATATATATATATATATATATATATATATATATATATACATATATATATATACATATATGTATGTATGTATATCTTGACAGGCACACATTGAATACAAGATTGGATTTTTTTTTTTGTTGAACTAACATTGGGTGGATGAAAACTGTATTTAAACGAGATGATTACGGAAAACAAAATTTGAATACCATTTGATGCAGTGATGCGATTTAAAGCACAGAAAAAAAAAAAAGGCGTAAAATGCTTATGAATTGTATGAAGGAACAGACTAATATAAGCTTGAAAGGACAATGGTATAAGTGGGAGTTGAACCTAGGATACATTGTTGTTATGGGAAAGTTGTATGCTAACTTGCCGGGTTTAAAAAAAAAAACAACACATAATGATGAAATAACATGGTTCAAATTGGATTATGATAAGTACGAGGAATGTAATATTTAGGTATTGAGAATCGATCGTAGGACCCTTTAATACAAAGGCTTTGAATATTTGTATTGATAGAGCGCGGGCGAGTTGTATGGAAAAGCACAGAAAATGATGAGATGGTTGATTACGTTTTAGTATTTTGTTAGATGATATCCTAGTGTTATGGACTTGCGTGAAAGCACATAGAATATGCCTGTAATGGCGAAAGATTGCTGTTATACTAATTGTAGAAATATTACTGTAAGGAATGGCCTTTGAATGAATTAATAAATAGATATGTTGTTTGGGGCTTTACTTGGTAGTTTACGATGGCTTATAGCCAGAAAAAGAAAAAAAGAAAAGGCTTTTTATAAGTACTGAGAGAGTGCTTATGTATGAAAAAAAAAAAAACAACAACAACAACAACAAACAAACAAAGGAAATGTTGGGAAACAGATTTGAGCACATTGGAACGTAACTTAATAGTTTGGGTTTTTGTTTTTGTTTATGAGTATTACATGGCGTAAGTAAAGCTATTTGCTGTGCGATACGCATGCGCCGTAAACGGTGCATAGGGGATGTGGAGGTAGCGGCCCGCATTTTTTGCCTACGGTACGAAGTGATGTGGGGTAATCAGTCCCACGCTTGATTGCCTTTAACTTTCCAAGGCGCGCAGGAATATGAAGGACACTGTGGTACTTAATTTGATACGAGGCTGACGTGAGAGCGCCATGCATAAGAACACTGCGAGAAAATTGTTCAGTGTTTTGGCTGGGATTGGAACCCAGGCCGTTGGATTTGTAGTTAGATGCACTACCGTGTGAGCCATGGCAACTTTGGACAGTGAAATAGGAATGATAAAATGTGGGACAGTGCCAGAACATTGATGGCGTTGGCTATGTATTTGTGTTGAACAATAGGATGAAATAAGAACGTGGTTAATAGAGCGACGTACTGTGTATTTGGAAATGGAAGATTTGCTGGCTGACTGGAAGGTAGCTATAGTTTTTTTTTCTTTATGTAAATGTTGGGTTAGTGAAAAAAAAAATAATAATAATAAAATAAAAACGTCGTTTGGATGTATGGAACAAGGCTGGACATAGAATAGAATATACCATATGTGAGGAAAGTGTATTGCTGTATTTATGTTTGTATTTGCTTTTTATTTTTTTTTGTTAATTCGTTTGTTTGTTTGTTTGATTGTTTAAATTGAACTTGGGATGGTGAACAAATGGACATAATATGAGAAATAAAAGTAAAAGTTGATAAGTGGTATTACTAGTAATAGGAATAGTTTATTGTTAGGATAAATACGATTTGTTACTGTGATAGAATTGAATATAGAAAGTATACCAGGAATAATCGAGGAATGTATGGACCACGTTAAGTGAACGAAATATTGTTTTACAAGAACGATGGTTATATGGCTAGTTAGGTAAAATGTGAAAATGGGACACAGTTATCCGAGGCTAGTCGTGAGGAAAAGTAAACAACATGAGTGCATACTATTAAATTGGGTTTGTAAATGTAAAGCACATTTGTTAATGGCAAAAGCCGAAGTTTTGGAATATGAAAAGACCAATATAAAAAGCACGCAAACTAACGGTATAAATGTAAAAGCAAAGGCCCTAGCTACCACGGACACCATTCGTTTTAGTGGAAGAAACAAACATAAACAATGGATATATCCCCTGAGAACGGACACTGTTGGTTATAGGTAGTTTTATAAATGGAACGCACAAGCACAAACAGTAACATTTTGAATTTAAAAAAAAAAAAAACTCACATAAACCTTGGCCCTTTAGGCTGGACGCGGGCAACTTTATTTAAAGATATGGCAATGTACTGAAGGGTGGTTTGGTTTAACGTAGGCGAAAGTAAGTAATGACAAGTACAGATTATTGATAGGTACTGGTTGTGCTGTACGTGATGATTGAAATAACATAAGACTATTGTGATTTGAAAACAGTAAAACCGATAAATGCTAAGTGTAAAATGGCGACTGGTAGTTAATACAAGTTTAATGGACGCTGTATAAATTAAAAGTTTGAACACGTTCTTTAAAATGTGAACCAAAGAGAACAAAGACAACAAAGGAAAGTGTATCTGTGGGTGGTTGATTGCTTAAAAGAAAGAAAAATAGAGACAAAGGGAGAAAGAGAGAGAAAAAAAAAGAAAAAGACGGTCTGTTGGGTTTTAAATGTAATATATTATAGACGAGACGCATACTGATGGAAGAAAGGCAAAGAAAAAATATAAGAAATTAGACTTGGTAATACGAAGGCGTTGTTATGTGCATGTAAAAGGAAATAGAAATGGGTAGAATTGTTTTGTATATCTTTGAGGCAAAAAAAAAAAAATGCATGTGGCGAGGCACACTATAAAAAAAAAGCAGAAAAAACATGAGGTAAAAAAAAAAGCGGGGGAAAAAAGTAAACATATATTGGACTAGGGTAGGTAGTTTAGGCGGAATAAAAGTAAAAAAGAAAGACCCTTTAAAAAAGGTAACATATGTTTGCTTTTGACGATGGTATACAATCAAGGCAATATGAAACAGAAATGTAAAAATTTTAACGTACGTGTAATACTGTTACAAAGACAGCACAAAAGAATTGTTGATTATAATGCGCTTAAACATTGATGTGAACATAATGTAATAGTTGTTTAGATAACACAGTCGTTTATACATAGTCACCTGAAACGGTATATTTGTACATTAAAAGAAGGATGGACATAGTTTGAAATCTGTAAAGTTAACTACGAATTTGATGTATCTATAAAATATTATGGGGCACTATCAAAGTAAGCCACTAGGGCCCAAGATTGACGTTTAAGGGTTGGCTGGATAAGGGAATAATTGATAAATATATATATATATATATATATATATATAATAAATCACAGCCATATTCAATCCACTAGTGGATGAGGCCTCTCCCTGAAGGGAGGAGCTGGTCTACTGCTTCACGCTGACCAAATGGGTTAAAACAGAAGAACCGAAGCTCTTACTGTGATTGCCACTGTTTTTTATTCATATATATATATATATATAAGAAATCAAATGAAAAAAGACAGTGAGAATAAATACGATAAGTTAAGGTTAATATTTAATTATGTTGAAGTTTAAATGAGGATAACAGTAGAATAGGCACTAGTAAATATGTTTTTAAAGAAAAAAAAAGTATCGGGTTACTGTGTTGCTAGGTGTGTGAAATGTCCAAGACAAGAAACAATAAGCTTATGCATATAAAGAGTAAAATTGTGAAATGTAGATCGGCCCTGGGTTAGCTTTAACTGTTGACTTTTGCGTTTTACGACATATGTTTACGTGGTAGCGTGTCATATGTATGTATGTATGTATGTATGCATGTATGTCAGCGTTGTTATTTGTATACTGTGAATAACCGACAACGTATACTGTTGAAATTAAATGAAAACTTGTTTTATGTTTCACTTTATTTTATTTAAATGTAAAATAATGGAAACGTTTGGAAATGTTTAAAGATTCCTACTGAATTGGAAGTAATTTGTACAATGTAAGAAAGTGTAATAATAATAATATTGTAAACAGAAATATAGTTTAAAATTTGGTACTGATGTTGGCAAAATGGCCAAGTGGATTGCGGTGGTAGGTCATTGGCTTGAAGGTTTTGGGTTTGAGTTCCGACACAGGCAAATACTGTCAGGTAAAAGTTCAAAGTTACTAGACTCGCCCATATAAAAAACAAACTGTGGTCTTTTATTGACTTTTATTTAATTGTATACTGGTGTGGAAAAGTAACTAAAGACCTTGTTTTTTTTTTTTAAAAAAAAAAGTAAAAAAAAATCCTATTATGGCAAAAGATAAATAGGAGGTACATACATATGATGGAAACTTGGTAAAGTTACCAACTATGTAGAAGACGAGTAATAAAGTTAAACGGCATTGTTTTTGCATACAGTAAATTAAATAATTAAATAGGAATTACGTGTAATGTGATATGATATGCTGTTGTATTAATGTGTCAGGGTGTGTGTGTGTGTGTGCGTGTGTGTAAATACAAATGTTCGCTTTTTTTTGTGTGCATTTTAAAACGTACCAGGCATGAAAATGTGTAGTGTAAGGATATAGTCGATGATTGCATTAACACAATGCTTTTTGTTTTAATGTTTGCATGGGAAAAACTTTGGTTGAAAACCAATGAAAAACGTTATAGGAGTTGCGCACAAGACCACTGCGCATATGATTAAGTGGTCAAAACTGCTTTTTTATTGGAGGCTGTATTCACTTTGAAAGCAACCATGGCTGTATTTGAGGACGTTGATGAAACCAACTTAGCTTTAGTTGCAGCGAAAATAGAGGACGAAGTAGTCAGAAATGGTTGTTTGTGTACATCTTACGCGTTAAGTAAGGCATGCATTTGGACTTGTTTAGAGCAGTGGAACGTAAAACTTCCTTTGATGTGTTACGGGTGCCGCTACTTCAAACCGAGCCAGTTTAAACACTCATGTTGTGGATATTTGGACGGATATTACGATTATAAGACAGACACAGCTGAATTAAAGTTCCAATTTCGGGAACGAACAAGGGATGTTTTTCATAATCCGGAACATTTAAGTACACTGTTCGCAATATATATGGAAAAACATCCTTTTGTTATTAACGCACAGAGCCATTTTCAACAGGGAATTGAACAATTACTGGAAACCTGTTTAGATAAATTGGAAGCCGTGTGTTGGAAGAAAGACAGAGGGTATTAAAAGAAAAAAAAAAACTGTAAGTTCGTGTGTGTGTGTGTGTGTGTGTGTGTGTGTGTGTTTTGAATACAAGCAATGGAGTTAAACGTGTGTTGGGACGATGACTGGTCATTAGATACCTGGACAAATGTTATAAAACAAACTGAGCACGCTACCTTAGCTTTAGCTGCACGAATTGAACAATCTATGGAAAATGTATGTGTAAAGCCTAAAGCTGAAAACAATAACAAAAGCAATGTTCAAAGTGTACCAAACGCGGGTGCTAAAAACAAATGTGAAAGTGCACCCTCACAGTGCATTGTCACATCAACATCTTCATCCCTTACAAGTGAAATACCACTACAACCAGTGAGTCCTGAATCACAACAATTTACAAGTGAAAAAAACGTAAAAACTACATTGTGTGAATGCGGAAAGAACGTTATAGTAGAACTGTGCGTTTGGGCAGCCATAAAAAATTCAAAATGTACAAACATGCCGTTAATTTGTGAGGCATGTTTTTTCGATGAAGGAAATCAGGTTGGCCACTTTTGTATTGGTTGGGGGGTATCCAAAGCACATCACGAAAACAAACTAAATGAGCGTATGTACAATAGTTTATTGAACCCAACGAACTTGTTGGATTTATATAATACATATAAAGGACGACATACAAACTGTATGTCTTATACGAGTGTTGTATTTGAATGTGGTTTGCGTAATTTACTTCAACGCAAACCACAGGAAGTACGTGCTGCCTTACTTGCAAAGGACATTCAAGCAAATCCTCATGAAAGTATAGTACAATAAGCGCACCATTTTTTTTTTGTAAATGCTGTATATACTGTACGAAACTTTACTTATGTATTTAAAAGTAAATAAAAAAAAGTGAGTAATCGACTAAATGTTTGATTTTATGAAATATAT
>JAGDQP010016273.1:8115-40915 GCA_022664845.1 Lepisma saccharinum | reverse complement strand
TCCATTGAGTCTAACAGCCCACGTTCCAGTCCCGGTTAAAGCCTTGGTATGCATTTTATCTTCATACAAAAAGCCAGATCGTAATGGAGCAAAGTAAACATTAAGTTAACTTAAGACAATTGATTGACGTAGCTGCGTAGATGCAAAATCAGTTCATTTCGCGTAATAAATATAAAAGTATGTTTCTTAAACACGGTGATTGAATGATTATTCTAAAAATGTTTTCTATGATAAATCCATGTTCTTTACTTACCGACAAATTGTCTCCTTAATTCGCACGAAATAACACACACGCCTTGTTACAATACTGTACTGTTCAGTACTTAAACAAATTCAATACTAATTCCCACAGCCAAGCTGGATAAATGAATTCAGTCGTCTGTTCTTTTTTTCTTGGTGTTGGCCTCTAGGCAGTGACTTGATTAGATCTTCTTGTATTGTCTGATAAAAAAAAGGATCATGAAAAAAAACCAACTGTTTCCTTTTTTTTTCTTTTTAACTAAATTAACTTTCAGCCTTCAGGGACTATATCGTCTCGTGCGGTTTCAATCAAAAATTAAAAATGGTTCTTCAACTATTTTCCCCTTTCTTTCCAAAGCTCATTATTTTTTTTTCTATATTTTTTCTTTCTCTACGTCCAAAAGCCTTCAGGGGGAGTGAATTTGTCTGGTTACAGCCAAAGTCTCATTCTACAAGCTCGTGTTTAATTAATACGTAATTAAATCATGGAGTGAATTTGTGGGTCGCCTATATTTTTTCGTTCAAGAAACTCTTGTCTCAACTTGTTTTCTAGTTTCATTCAAGGGGGAGTGTCTCAAATAGCGGCCTGACAATCCACGGAGTACATTTGTCGGGTAACAGTCAGAGTCTCATGCAACAAGGATGTATTTAATAATTAAAATATGCAAATGTGGAGTGCGAGGATTCGTTCATACTACTCACACACCACCGTGTTACAAACTACGGATAAGACAGAGCGGTTTTCACGATCTTATACAAACTACAGGTCAGTCCATCTGAAATCGTTCAGCTTGGTTACTCGACCTCTTTCAAATAATAATAATAATAATACTTAGAATAGTTCAAAACGGGTATTCTTTTTTTTCTATCCCAATTTATTAATTAATGGCCGCCATTTTTGCAGTCGTTTACAAAAACATGTAATATCTCAGTACTGGTTTATCATAGGACAAACAAACAGAAACCGTTTTTGTTTCTTTTAAATCTGCTTAATAATTTTAGTTCTCTGCATGATAAGCCTAAAATGTAACTGAGGTGATCAAAATGGTATCCTAATGTGATTGTCACAACAGAATGAATTCTTGTTTTAGGGGGCTTTCGTACGGAGCGGATCCATATATCAGCGTTAATCTTTCCCTACATATAAAATTCTATTGAATGTATACAAAATATGAAGGCTGACATATGTTTCCTTAATATTTTATGCAGTTTGAAAATCCAAAAATTGGTATATTATGCGTATTGGAAGCCTCTAGTGGGGCAAAATATAAAAATCTATTTTTTCACATGTTGTACAGCTATATAAGGAAAACATATGGTAGAAATGTCAACTTTGATATTACTTCATATTCATATTACTTGATTTCGTGTACAGTAGATGGCAAATCAGTAAGTAATAACATCTTGCAAAGGGACCCGATCAGTTCGGCGCCTCCGTTTCGGCCCTACCGGTTCGACGCCGCCGTTTTGACGCCGCCGGTTCGGCGCAGTAACGTTTCGGCGCCAGAGCTTTACCTAAGAATCACACCAAGGAAACTATTGTATTAAAGAGGTATTAAAAACTTGGTCCATAAGATGCGACAGACGTAGTGTTTTAAAAAAACGGGAAAAATTGGTCGCCGAAAAAAAAACTTTTTGTTTTTTAATTTTTCGTGCTACTTAGGAAAAGAACGTTTGTTTTTACCTTTACGATGTCCCTGACAACATTTTATGATCAATGAAATAGTTAAAAGGTTAGTTGATGTTCAAAACATACATATAGAAAAAATACACAATGGGACTGCGTCTGACAAAGTTTTGAAGCAAAATGTATGTTTTCTGGGTCTGAGACAAAGATGCCTAAGGGCCAGAAGGGAACAGAACGTTTCTCTCATGTACAAGGGTGCTAATGACATATATTGCATTCCTAATGTAAATTGGAAGTGTTTTGTACATTTTTTAACATAAGATCGTCCGATTGAATGCATTAGGTGTGTTAAGTAGTGGATATTAAAGATGAAAAAGCAAAAAAAAATCGTCAATAAAACCACGTTTTTTTACTTCGTGGAAAAAAATCCTGTTTTTTCCCGGCCTTTAAAACACTATACAGAACAGATCCAGGGGCTGCTTTCATGGAAGAGATGCAATGAGACGTTTATACTTCAGTAAGTAATTGAAAAATATAATATTTTTACTTAAATGATTCTAATTATGAAGTGTTTTTTTCGGCGGAAAATGAATTTATTTATTTACTTACAACATAAACAGGCTGAGCTAAAGCAGGGACGTAACTAGTGAGGAACAGAGAAACAGGATTCAGGAGCCCTACTCGTAATTTCGTAATGGCGCAATTTATTATTTTATATTCAAAGAAAATAAGTTTCATATTTAATTACAATGCATTCTGCATACCTTTGGAACAATTTATATATATATATATATATATATATATATATATATAAAACAGATAAACGTCATGTTAAACTTCAAGGTCGAGGTTCAAGTCCGACGGCGAAGTCGAGGTTGAAGTCTAATCTCATTTCGAGGTTAAATTACCATTTTAACTAATTTCTCTATTTATATTACGAATGGAACCTCCAAATCTTTAGCACTCTTGTACACGAGAGAAACACCCTGTCCTCTTGTGGCCCTTAGGCATATTTGGCTCAGACATGATACTTTAATAATGCTCCAAAACTTTGTCAAATTCAGTCCCAATACTCTTTTTTGTCTAAATTTATATTCTGAACATGAACGAATTATCATTGTAACTAATTTGTCTAATTATATTGCGAATGCAACCTCCATCTCATTAACACCCTTGTACACGAGAGAAACTTCTTGTCATCTTGTGGCCCTTAGGCATCTTTAGCTCAAACCGTGAAAAAAATAATGCTTCAAAACTTTGTCAGAAGCAGTCCCAAAAAGTGACTTTATTGACGATTTTCTATTCATCTCGAATATTCACTACTTAGCACACCTTATGTATTTCTTATTTAGGTTTAGCAAAAGTAGAGATTCTTACGGTAAAAATGTACACGAGAGAAACATCCTGTCCTCTTATGGCCCTTAGTCATCTTTAGCTCAAAGCATGAAAAATTTAATAATGCTTCATAACTCTGTCAAGAGCAGTCCCAAAAATGACTTTATTGACGATTTTTTTTCATCTCGAATATTCACTACTTACCCCATCTTATGCATTTCTTGTTTAGGTTTAGCAAAAGTAAAAGTTCTTACGTTAAAAATGTACAAAAAACTTTATATTTAAATTAGAAAAGCAATATATCTTATTAGCGCCCTTGTACATAACAGACAAGTTCCAGCCACTTAAGTCATTTAGGCATCTTTGGCTCAGACCGTGCAACATAAATAATGCTTCAAAACTTTGTTAGAAGCAGAGTACAAGAAATAATGTTTTAAGTACTTCATTGATCATCAATTGTCGTCAGATGACAGTAAAAGTAAAAAGTACATTACTATGTCGTAAGGTATGTTAATAATTTCCGTTTTCCTCACTTTGGCGCCGAAACGGTAGCTCCAAAACGTAGCCTGCGCCAAAATGGTGGCGCCGAAACGTAGCGGACCCTTCTTGCAAATGTCTTTTCTTTTACAAGTTGTGATCTACTAGTACTTATAAGAAAAAATTACGAATGTACGTTGAAAGATGTATTTGACCAAAATAAAATATATATATACGCGTATATATACAGGAGATAAAGAAATGTCAATAACATCTGTCAGTCAAGGTATGTTGTTACAGATTGTGTTGGAAAAAGTGTGGAACCGTTCAATAAATATGAATTGCATAGGTGTTTCGTGAGGTTGTTCTACTCTAATTTTGTTTCCAATTCATTCGTACATGTATGACTGAAATACACTAATGGCGCTAAAATCAAATACAAAACTACTTGCAGCGGGCGAGTTAGAACGTATTTAATACTGGCTGAGTCTATTCTTTCAAGTGATGGAGAAATAGTCACTAGAAGAACTTAGAGTGACCATGGGTAAAGAAGACTGTCAAGAAGATGCAGAGTGTATGGTAGACGAAGAAATGCTAGATGGCGTAAAAGAAGTATCACTGGAGCAAGACATATTCACTGATGAAGACAGATTTTTTTTATCTCACACAATAACGAAAAAGTTTGGAAGAGGCAGTGAAAAAACATCAAATGTGACAATTTCTTCAGCACTATAGCTCTTGCTAGATATCTATTTGAAAATAAACTAACTCTGGTCTGCACGATGAGGAAAAGTGAAGGAAAACTGCCACCTCAGCTTATTGTTTAAAAAAAAAAGGTTCTTTGGATATCAGGGCGAACGAATGATCGCATCACATTACCCTAAGAGAAACAAGGTGGTGATTCTACTAAGATCTCTACATGAAAAACCAACGAAAGACACATCCACTACGAAACCAGAAAAACGAGATATTACTGAAGTATATAACGAAGCAAATACAAAATAGACCAAATGGTAAAAAATACTATACCGTGAAAGAAAAATTTGAATATGGCCAATGAATGTTCTGTATAATATAATCGACATTAGTTTTATATCATATAGTGCTTGCGCAGGAGTTAAGAGGAAAATCGGGAGGTGGTTACAGAAGATGAATGGAACATTATTGTTCGCAAACACAGAGATATGTATGTTAATTGAGGTGTTAGGGGGCTCTAAGTTTGCTTCATGTTGATTCTCTTTTGTTAACATGGAATGTTTTATGGCATCTCTGATTGACTGATTGTTCCGGCCAATGGGGAGGCTGCTTGATCGGGCGTCTCTGATTGGCTGCTTGATTCGGCCAATGAGGGAGCAGGTAGATTATTGGGCTTATATTTATATGTGTGTAATTTTTGTATGTCTGATGTAAGAAAATAAACAAACATTTATCCTCCAAAAACATTCTTATTAAGGAACAATTTGGATTCAGAGGTAAACACTCCACAACACACCAATTAGTACGCCTTACAGAACATATAACAGACGCATTCAACAAAAATCAAAGTACCAGTAGTATATTTCTAGATATAGAAAAAGCTTTCGATAGAGTATGGATCACTGGCCTCCTATATAAATTAATAACTATTAAGCTTCCCGAAAATTTGATCTGCCTTTTGAAATCATATTTAACGAACAGAAATTTTTATGTATCAGTTGAGAACAAAAACTCTAACTCCAGACGCATAAAAGCAGGTGTCCCCCAAGGCTCACTCCTTGGACCCACTTTATTCAGCATATTTATAAACGATATTCCTAAAAGCACAAATACCAACATTGCCTTATTTGCAGATGATACTTGTATCTATGCAAATAGCTGGCAACCTAATCAAGCAGCTAAATACTTACAAAAACACCTTAAAGCACTTGAAAAATGGTTCTCAAAATGGAAAATCAAGGTAAATGTAAACAAAAGTGAAGCTATTAACTTTACACGCAGAAAACGCAAACCTACAGACATTAACACATTATTTCATAACAACATTCAGTGGAATACTCATGCTAAATACCTAGGAGTAATCCTTGATCCAAAATTAACTTTTGAAAAACACATTAACACGCAAATAGGCAAAGCAACTGGTAGACTTGAAGAACTAAAAGGATTACTCACTAGTGATAACTTAAATTTACAGACAAAGGCTATACTATATAAAATGCTAATTCAGCCCATCCTATTATACGCAACTCCAGCATGGGGGTACTCTGCCAAAACGCACATAAATAAACTACAGAAATTTCAAAATAGGGTCACAAAATTAATAACCAAATGTCCCCGATACACGAGACTCGAACCACTACAAAACAACCTAGGCATCCAAACAATAAACCATTGTATATCTGAATCCACTCAGAAATTCTACTATACCAAACTCTGTACACAAAACCAACTCATCATTCAGCTAGGCACATACGACGCCACGCACCATATGAAACACAAACGCCCGTTGCACATTTTGCAACCAAACCCGCCTAAACAAAGATAAACACTCTTTCACCACAATCTTGCATTTAGGGAAAAACAACTAGTTATACATATATATACTAAAAAAAAATGAAGATATTTAAGCATAAGTGTATAGATGCACCTACTAAGCAATATCTATGTATGAAAGGCAAACATGAATGAATGAAGGAAGGAACGAAAGAATGAGTGTATGGGAATATGAGAGTGGAAAACAATTTCTTATGTATAACGCACCTGAATGCAGATTACTGGGTAAAATACATCAAATCGTACCAAACACCAAATTAAATTCTCAAACAACTACTACAAAAACGATATTGTTAGCTCTTTTCAGGTACTCCAAGAGGAACTTCATCAGATTAAAAACGTACAATTTATCTTACAGACAGACCAACAGAATTAAGGATCGTCGTCAAACTTAGACATGCGCGCTGTATGCGTGTGTGAGTAAGAGTTATGCATGCTAATACAACACCTGCAAAATCGGATGCGAAACAGATAAAGTAATATTACAGACTTTACCTGGGTTTTTCCACCCTTTATGCATGCGTGGTTTACCAGTTAATCTATTTAGTTAGAACCGACAGGGGTTTTTTACAAAATATACAGCAATGTATATTCTGGTTTTTCCCCCACTATTAAGAAAATTCTTCTCGCGCTTTCCTGTCGTCTTGTTTCACCTTCTTTCATTTCTTCATACAAACCGATTCGCGGTAAATGTCTCCGTCAAGATAGAAACCGTAGCATCCACACCCGCGCCATAACCTGTAGTTGCATGACTGCATGTAGGAGAGTCGCAGTAGTCAGAGTTGGCGGCTCACTCACTTGGCGTTCTTGGAGGGGCCATGTTATCTTAGTGTTTCTGTTTCTGTATGTCTGATGAGGATCTTTGCTAGAAGGTCGAAATATTACGTGTAATTTAATTTTTTACGAATAATTAGTCTTGTTCAGCAGTTCAGTGTTTTTGTTCCTTACAGAAGTTAGGAAGGGAATTGAGTGGTCAGGTGGTAATGGAGGGACATGTAGTCGGATGTTTAAAGAAAGAGGAAGATGTAATGAAGCACAACAGAAAAATATAACATATTTGAGGGGTGTGGGGGAGAAACTTAATAAAATGAGGTTTGTGAAATCTAGATTTATTTCTTATGGATAGTAATACATCTTAAAACAACATAGATTACTCACTACTTAACCCAGAAAATCTGAAATCCTGTAACCCACACCAGTCGCATTTTTTTGTATCAATATACATTATGAACGTTTTAATAATCAATCCATTAAAATATTTTATTAAAAAATGAATGAAAATAGTGTCGTGAGATATAGATTACTACATTTTTAATTACACTTCACAATGATACTATTATGAACATATTTTTTATGTACTTTGCTAGAAAAAAATAACATAAACGTAAAAGAAAAATCAAAAGTATAACGAAGTCAAACTCACATTCCGGACATACATTTTACGCAAAACGGTTATTAATATATGTCATTTTTAAACACTAATTCTCTATTTTTCATACCTCCTCATCGAATAACACACTTGACATCATAATAATGCAAAACTAGCACCTCCGCACGAGTATGAAACATAGCAAACAAAGTACAACAATCAACCCACGTTTGTGATTTATATCTTATTCTGAATCAACCTGAAGAGCTGATCCAGTACTTCTCTCTCTTCAAGTTTTATGCTAAAATATTTTCCGATAACCTGAATATTAATTTTAGGTATATATTGGCAAAGCGATGTGATGTCCTTCACTTTTGAAATGTCTATATTTCGCAAACAGTTATTCTTTTGAGGCAAACATGTTTTTCAAATATCTTTTGATCTTCCCTTTGAAGACAGACTGATGGTAAAACAAATGTCGAAAGCAGTATAGATTTTCCATCTTCATGGGAGAAGCTATTTAGAAAATCGAAACTTCAAAATATCTGGAAATAAAAACATTTTGACTTCTTCAATTGACAAATTTTCCTGAATACATTCGCGAAGATTTGGAACTGATATGAACTTACTTTCTTCACGTGACACACTCTGTAATGACCTCTTCTTACGTGCCTTATCTATAATACCAACCCCTTATTCTGGACTGGACCTACATGCTTTTTTAATGTGTCAATGATACTACCTATAAGAAGGACACACGGACTAACAAACATGGTGGTGATTTGCGTAGCCTCGTGGCCTAGAGATTTGCAGCAAGTGGTTATCGTACTTTTGATGTTCATGTGCATGGGTTCGAATTCCAAACTACCAGTATATTTTTATACGTTTTCTTAGCTACGTCGGAACGTTCAATTTTTGTTCTCTACCAATGGCAAAAATAGTATTCACATTCAAAATAACACAAATTATGGTGGCATTAATTAGCAAATGCAAATGTTTTAATGATGTAGAAAAGAATCAAAGCCATACGCAAAGGCAAAACTTCTTACTGATGACCATCAATATTAATTATTGTAACGAACTACTGAAACGAGCAGCTCACCTTCTAAGGATGGGACCTACAGTTTCGGATCTAAAGTAGATTCCTAACCACTCCGTTCAATAGTCCTTCACGGTCTCGAACCAGTGTCCACGCGCACCAAGAAGTAAATATTACGTGTAATGCTACATACAAACCTATTCAACAAACAAACAAAATAAAACTGTGTAGAATAACTCCCGATTTGTATGTATTCATGGACTATCCTTCTTTCTGGAAATGGAAGAGAAAATGGGGCATGAACCTAATGTCTAAAGAATTATTCACTAGATTAGTGTTATGTAAAATATATGAGTGTGGTGTCGTAGCAATAGGAGCATGTTGATACTGCGGCTCGTTCAAGTGACAACTATGCACTGAAAGTATGTAGAATCTTATACATGAAGTGGAAAATTAAAATATCACTTGACGTGCACTTTCAATTTGCTGTATAATATTCCAATAATATATTTTTTTTTGTTTGTTATAATTATAGCCAGTGATGTAGTCTTAGAATTTTCACATGGTATATACACTGTGAGTGAATATTTTATTTTAAGTATCTTTATGCGAAGACTACACTGAAAAATATGCAGTGTTATTTCAACGCTTTTCTGTGTTCCAGGGCGACCACCACTTTTTGTGGTTGTTAAACAAATTTCGGAGATTCAACGCAATGGATGTGTTGTTAATGCTGATTCAACACAGTGCAGGGTGTCATACTAGTACTATCATAGTGTTGAATCACCGAAATCAACAGCTTTATTGTGTTGATTAACTCTAGCATTACCAGGGGGACCCTCCGAGACCCACTTTTATTTTTAACATTTTCAGTTGGACAAAAAATCTAAAAAAAAAAAAAATGATATTGTCAGGCTTCAACCTATAGCTGATACAAGGTACTTACTTTATTATTAATGTTTGTCTTTTTCCAATTATAATTTAAATAATGCGTTGTGGGCCTCGGAGGTAGTAGTAGTAGTAGTAAAGGGCTATTCACAGAATACTGTAAATGTTATATATGAAATATGGTATGATATATATGGTATCTAATGAAATGTGGTACGAAGGTGCCCTCGTGCATATGCTATACTATACTAAGGTGCTTTTGACCTTATTGTTTGTTTTTCTATATAAACAAGTATAAGAAATATGTCATAGTTACTAACATAAAGAAAAATTTGTCACGTTCACAGCTGTATAGATATAGTTGGCAACACTGTACTTAGAATCGTAATAAAATAGAAGAATACTATGTGATGTCTTAGACACCCAAAGTTCATATCAGACAGTATAAAATAGTTTCCGTGAGAAAAAATGACATTTTCCTTATGGGCCTCAGAGGCCCTCCCTTGGTAATTAATGCGACCCAATAATACCTTGGTAATGCTAGGGTTAACACAAAAAGTGGTGGTCACCCTGGGACGCCGAAAAGTGTTGAGATAACACAACCATTCTTGCAGTATGTGTTTTATTTTTTTATTCATATTTCCATTAAATATAAGGATTAAATAAATAAATTTCTCCTTAAACGAAAAAAATAAAGAATGCTTTGATAATGCAACGAAGTTATACAATTTGTTGCATTGAGGGAAGGACAAACAAGATTGTTTAGACCTTCGCACAACTACCAAGCATCTAGTTAACAATTAGATACAACTCTCTATATCGACTCCGGAAGCCAAGGCATACAAGCGACATTGACGAATAGAAATACGTTCGTAGTAACCATATACTATATAGCCGGATGGTCACTCTCACTGACTCACTGACTGACTGATCATCAAAATTCCCAGGCTTAACTACTGGAGCTAGAAACACCAATTTGGTATGAAGGTGTAGCATCATGAGTAGGTAACGAGAAAAATCCGAAATTTTAAAAAAGTCGCCATCTTGTATCCAAAAATAGCCGCCAAACCCATTGTTGTATAAAATACACAGCCTAAACGGCTGGGGCTACAGAAATTAAATTTTCTATGAGGGTATCACTAGGAGGCTACGAACATATTTTAAAATGTTGAGAAAGTCGCCATCTTGAATCCAAAATGGCCGCCAAATCCATTATTGTATAGAATACACAGCCTAAACGGCTGCAGCTAGAAACATCAAATTTGGTATGAAGGTACACTATCACTTGAAGGCTACGAAAATGTATAATGTATCCAAAGACGCCATCTTGGATCCAAAATGGAGGACTTAGAATTCCAATTTCCACACCGTTTGAGCTAGAGGTACGAAATTTGGCATAAAGGTGCATTATGACGAATAGTTTAGGAAAATATTACATTTTGTAAAAGTCACCATTTTGGATTCAAAATGACAGCCCAAAACTCATTTCCTACACCCTTTGAGATAGATAAAAGACATTTTACATGAAGATGTAGCATCACAAGTAGGTCACGACAGTTTAAGAAAACGTCGTTCAAAAAGTCGTCAACTTGGATCCAAAATGGCTGGTCAAAATAGCGAATTTCCAAACCATTGAAGCTAGGGAAACGAAATTTTGTATGAAGTTGTATGACGAAGAGTAGGTTACAATAAGTGGGGCAAACCTCCCCTTTGGGGCGACGCTCCCCGTGGGAGGATGCAGGTGGATCCAATAGTGTAGTCCTGCAGGGAGATTTTGGTTAAGATGAAGGAGGCGCAGCCCCCAACACTACTGAAGTTGGGGCGCAGCCCCCAACCAAGCAAAGAGAGTCTGTATACATATATAGCTCTATGGTCACTGACACTCACGGACTGACTGATCATCAATATTCACAGGCCAAACTACTGGATCTAGAAACACCAAATTTGGTACGAGGCTATAGGACCATGAGTAGTTAATGAAAGTCTTTTAAATGTAACCCGAAATATATGTGACACAAAATTGTTATCTTTTGTACATGAATACATTATGGTCCATGGTTTCTTTGTACAAAATATGACAGTTGTTTTTCATACATATTTCGGATTACATTTAAAAGATCATTTTGAACTTTTTTTAATTCATCAATGTCACTTATCCCTTGGCTTCTACTGCTTCTAGACTCGACATGTAAGGTTTTCTTGTTCTAACCGTTATACAAGTCTATAGTATTTTTTTTACTTATTTGGGGGCCCGCCTTACCACCCCTGCCTCTTTGCATGCTTTGCACACGTTAAGTCGTGCAATTTCTGGGTCGTGCAGCACGTACGTCTTAGTACTTCTCAGCTTGGGACAGGCTTGTCCCTAGAGATTGTTGGATTGCTGGAGTTCCTGCATTCCAAGGATCTCCTGCGTTCCACCTGTTCAAGACGGTTGGTGTTGCGGGACGGACTTTTGACCAGGCGTTCTCCTGAATGTTCTCCTGGTCTATGTTCCTAGTTGTTAGAACATTTGCATGGGGGATCCCTACCTACTATTATATGCTTTATTTTATAGAAAAACACATACAATACACATAAGACGACACAGGGCAAATACAGGACAACACAACACAACACATAACTTGAGCAGGGCTTCTTCTTTTCAGCATCTCCCTGTAACGAGATTAAGGAAGGTTAATTGCTGCTTCCTTGGAGTTGGGTTCTTCTTTCTGGATTACAGTTGTTGTCTCGTCACAGGGATGGCCGTCCAGTCTTCTCCTTGCTCGATCTCTTCTTGTTATGTTCCTCTAGATAAGAAGAGAAGCTGATCTTCTTGTTCATGGTTAGTCCTCCATCACTCACTGGTTCTGCAACACCTTTTCCTCTTCTCTTCATTCGTTAGTAGTCGCTATACCACACTCATCCATCACTCATTCACTCATGGGTAATATATATCATTCAACCGTTGGTTGCGGTTTCCGCAGCCTTCAGTCAGTTTATCGACTTACATTGATTTCCACTAAGTAATAATAACAACACTCGTCCCGGTTCCCTCCACCACTCACGCGCACTTTCACACTGTATATGAGTGTCTCTCACCGGTATTCCGGCAATGTTCTACGTATTGCTGGTGTTCCAGCAACATCACACTAATACTAACTTATAGTTAGTCTTGTTTATATAGATTTTCGAAGTTTTGTTTTTAATTTGTACCGTTATATTAGATAGACGTTAAATCAAAATTTCTGCACTTTTACTATGATATTTATTTGTTTTTGTTCGTTTATTTGTTGGAATATTTGTTTGGTAGTACACGCGGATGCCGCGGTCGTCGCGGGAGACCCGCTCGCGCGCGCAGACATTACGCTGTTGAGTCCGGTAATGACTCTGTACACTTTCATACTGTTGGGATCTCCCTACATCGCGCCGCGCCCCAAGGCGAGCCTTCAAGCCAAGAACCTTCTCTTGTAGAATAATGGCACTTTATCCGCCGTCTTCCGGAGGACCGCCACCAGTTCTGGAGTTCTCAGAAGCTCTGTGACGGGTCTCTCCCCCAGGAGGGCTCTTTGTTCTCTGACTAGCTCTTCTGTCTCTCGGCATCTAAGGACAACGTGATCTGGGGACGCAACCACCCCACAGGCGCGGCACATATTGTCCTCAACTAAGTTTAGGTCTTTCAGTCTCTGTGTATAAGGGCCATGACCGGTGACGAAATGGAGCAACCCTCCTTCTATCTCCAGCTGCATTTCTGTCCTCTCAGCCACGTCCGGGAAAATGCTGAAAAGTCTTCTTGCCTTCGATGATTCCTCCCAGAATGTTTGCCACGCACTGGTCAGCATTTCTTGGATTTCTCTTCTACTTCCTGCTGTTTGGTGAAGAATGTCTATGATCTTCTCTTCGTTTTCTTTCTTGAGCCAGTACGCGGCTCCCGTTCTTTGAACTCGGAGGCGCATGAGCATGGTCACGGTCACCACCTGGAGTGCCTCCACCGGAGTGGTTCTGTAGGCTCCAGTAAGACGGAGCAAATTTGTCGTTGAGATCTATTTATAATCTGCCGTTTTCTTACGTCGTCCATCCGGTGGCACCAGGCACTGGCGACATATCCGACTACAGACCGGATTATGACATCATGGTACATTTTTATTACTTTTAGAGGTATCCTGTAATCATTGGTTGCAATGTTAACTATTTTATGCGATATTTTGATGGCCTTGTTCTTTGCTGCGGTTACGTGCGTCCTAAAATTTAGCTTTTCATCTAGAATGACGCCAAGATATTTAAATTCTTTTTCTCTTTTAATTGATTTTTCATTATTTTTATTAGTGGTCCCCTATTGAATTTAAGTTGCCTTTAAACAAGACATACTTGGTCTTTTCCGCCGATATTGTGAGTTTGTTGTTCTTGCACCATGATGTCATTCTTCCAATAATTTGGTTAGCTTTATCCTGTAGTTCGTTCCTGCTATTTCCTTTTGTTACGACCGCCAGATCATCCGCGTATCCAACAACCCTTTCCACCTGTTCCAAGCTGTCCAGCAGTTCCAGACATGGCTGAAATATCATGTTCCATATTATTGGCCCGAGTACGGATCCCTGTGGGCATCCTTTTGTTGGTGTTTTCCTCACGACGCCATCAGCTGTATTTATCTGTATTGTTATGTCCTGAAAGTAGTTTATGACTGTTTTCCAAACAGCGGGATGGACTTCAATATTTTTCAACTCCATTAACACTGATGGCCACCATACGTTATCGAAAGCGCCTGTAATGTCAAAGAAGATTCCCATTACGTATTTGCAGTTCTCTTGTTTAAGTGTATTAATTGTTCCGCATATCTCATTCACTGCGTCCTCGGTCGACTTGCCTTGACGGAAACCGTACTGTAATCTACAATGTTGGAGATCGTTTCTTCTGTCGTTGATTCTTCTATCATTTTCTCGAAGATCTTACTTATCACATTTAGCAGGCATATAGGCCTGTACGACTTCGGGCTCGTTTTCGGTTTGTCTTCTCCTTTTAACAGTATGATGAGATTCGCTTTTTTCCATACTTTTGGGAATCTTCCCTGACTCAGGCATTCATTATATAATTTGGTTAAATATGGTGTCCAAAAATCTGATAAAGATTTGTATATTTCGTTCTTAATCCCGTCTGGTCCCGGTACTTTGTTGGATTTGAGGGTCTTGATTGCAGCCGTCACTTCTTCATTTGTTATTAATGGCAATTCTTGATTCTCGTCGACATTTGGGGATGCCCTGTATATTTTCTTCGTTATCCTCATGCTCGTTGTCGTCCGGAAATAATTTGGAGAAAATGAGTTCCACTGTTTCTAGCCAACTGGTTGTAAAAGTTCCATCTTCTTTCTTAGTGTGTTCATTACTCCCTTCCTTTTGATTTTTTACATAATTATTTTGTAGGGCATGCCCCAGATATCCTTGCTTAAGTTCTCGTCCACGAACTTTCCCCAAGTTTTCTTTTTAGTTTCAAAAAGTTCGTTCTCAATTTGTTGTTTAATTTGTCTGTATTTGTTCAGGCGTTGTGATCTAAGTTCGTGGTCCCCGGCTGCCCTGTAGCTTTTCCTGCTCGCTTTCAGTTTCCGTTTTAAGTTTTCCAATTTTTTGGTCCAGTAGTTTTTTTTCTTCAAATACTTCACAGTAATTATCTCATCGCAGTAATAACCAAATTACATAAATAAAGCAAATGAAAATAAATGGTATATGCGTCTTAGCAGAAGGTACACGCTAATATGTAAGGTTAACCAGAGAGTATACGGCGTATTCTTCCGTATATCCTTGACTACAGCCCTGATTATAGCTACATATACTGGGCAACGTGACTACAGATAAAGAACTATAATACTACAAATACTGGACCATTAAAACAATTCCAGTCATAGGTTCAAAAGTTAGTGAGGTTTATTGGACAGAGTGGTTCGGAATAATCGAAACTGTAGGTCCCGTCATGAGAAGCTCAGCTGTTCGTTTCTGTCGTTCGTAAGTCGTAACAATTATTATTGTTGATGTTCAGCAATAAGGTTTGCCTTTACTCTCTTCATTATAAAAAACTTTTACAAATGAATGACACCATTTTCGCTATTGATAGAGAACAAAAATTGAACATCCCGACGTAGCTGCGAAAAGTTTTTAAAAAGTACTGGTAGTTTGTAATTCGAAACCATGCACATGTGCATCAAAATGCGATAACCCCTCGGCCATATCAGGGGCTACGCTAAACAATCTTCTATTCAGGCAAGTTAATGCGCTGCCATTACAGCAAGTTTATGCAGTTTTTGTTTTATCTTTCCGCATTCCACAGAAGTTGAAAATGCGGAGTTAATGTTGATACTAGATAACTTTACTCACTAAGCCCTTTCAGAAAATATATACAAAGGTACACTTTCTGTGGTATCGGTCCGCGTGTTCTCCGAGTTAGCATTGCTTTTTAATCATAGTTTCGTTACTAAACTGCAATTTTATATTTAAAAGCAGAAAGTTGACACATTGCACACAACCTCAATGTCAAGATAATGACGCAAATGTTTATCAGTTTCCACCACATATGGTCATGAGCATTGTCATCATTCTCTTTAACTTTCTGTTCCTGAGATAATTGTGCTACAATGCTAAATTCTTACACCATCGAACATGTCTTCATGGGTGACACCATCTTGCAATTGTCGGATATCAACCTTTTCCAAAATCGATATACCGTACGTGGATTGTCGACGTACCTTTTCCTAACATTTATTGAGGAGTTTCTGAACCGTTTTTCAGGATCATGATGGTTTCAATATTGAAAATTTGCCAGTTTTGATGGTTATCAAGTTCTCCCAGCCGTCACTTTTCCATCCAAACTCGATCAGACAAAAACAAAAAAAAAAAAAAAAAGCACTGTTACAAGTGTATGTAAAATGTTTTTTTGCCTAGCATTCGCTAGTTCTTTGTAAGAAATGTTGATTACACGGCCCAAGAGTAACATAATTTTTCTGGAAATATGAACCCTTTGGTAAGTGCGCAATATCATGTCTAAGCAAATATTTGAAGTGTGTTGACCAAAAAATGAAAAAATGAATACGTAATATTGTGGTATATGTTCAACAATGCAGATAAGATATGTATATTTCAGAACAACTGAAAACATACTTGAATTTAAAGTTTTATTCAGCAAACATACCTTCTTTATTTTAAATAAGTGTTTTAAATTTTAATCATAAATTTCAGAAATAATTGATTAGCACCATTTCCGGCTGGTTAGACTCACTTCTTCTTCAGTTACAGTAGCCGTCATTAAATTTATTAATTGCCTTCATCTCTGGCTTAGGCTCGATGCATCTTACGGCATCATTAAAGTATTCAATACTCCTAAAATATTTTATGTTTGGTGATATTAGTATTCCTTCCATCTTAGCAATCTATTTATTTAGATAGATTCCGTGCGGTTGTCACAGTAACCCAACGGTTAACTATACCCCTTCAGTCTCATAATTACTGTCTATCATTATACCAGTATACGCCACACCACAAGAGAATTACTGTATGTCCAACTCAGAAACGAAAAGAAACGCATTGCATTTTACTAGCAAGTGTTTTTGTTTCTACTTTTGGATTATGGACTACAAAGAAAGAAAAATATAACATCTAGCAGAATTATTAAATTGCAAAGTAAACCTTCATGCAAACGCCGTGGTCACTGACTAACTGATCAAAATTCCAGGCCAAACTACTGGAGCCAGAAACAGCAAATTTGCTATCAAGGTATGACTAAATTTGGTATGACTAAGAGTAGATAACGCGAAAAATACCCAATTTTGGAAAAGTCGCCATCTTGGATTGAAAATGGTCGCTAAACCTATTGTTGTATAGATTGCATAGCCTAACCCGCTGGAGCTAGAAATACCAAATTTGGTATGAATATGTATCATAAAGAGCGGGTTAAGAAAATATTTCAAAATTTAAAAAAATACGCCATCTTGATTCCAAAATGGCGGACCCCAAAAATCATTTTCCACACCGTTTGAGCTAGAGATACGGAAGTTAGCATAAAGGTGTATTATCAAGAGTAGTTTACAAAAATATTACATTTTGAAAAAGTTGCTATCTTGGATTCAAAATGGCCACCCAAAAAGTATTTTCCACACCGTTCGAGCTAGAGCAATGAAATTTGCTAAGCAGCTGTACCATCACGAGTAGGTTACAATATATGGGACAAACCTCCCCTATGGTGGCGAAGCCTCCGAGGAGGGATGGGGCAGATCGGCACCATGGGGGCGCAGTCCTCCAGAGAGTCTGGTTAAGGATAAACGGGGGGCGCAGCTCATAAATCCCCCAAGTTGGGGGTGCAGCCCGCCTAGGTTGTCTGGGGGTAGCGGCCCCAGCGAAACGAGTCCACTGTATGTAAAATCCCATGCTCACTGACTGCAAAATTCCTAGGCCAAACTACTGGAGCTAGGAACACCAAATTTGGTATGAAGGTATGACCAAGAGTAGGTAACGGAAAAATCCGAAATTTTGAAAAAGTCGCCATCTTGGATCTAAAATGGCCGCCAAACCTATTGCTGTATAGAGTGCAAAGCCTAAACCGCTGGAGCTAGAAAGGCCAAATTTGGTATGGATATGTATTATAAAGAGTAGGTTATGAAAATATTTTAAAATTTTCAAAAAAGCGCAATCTTGAATGTAAAATGACGCCCTTGTACAGAGTGTACAGCAAGAACTGCTTAAGCCAGAAACACCAAATCTTGTATAAAGGTCTATCATCAATAGTAGATTATTAAAATCTTTAAAATTATTCAAAAGTCGCCATCTTGAATCCAGTATCGCTGTCATATGGCCAAACATATTATATAGACTTCACACCCCAAACCGCTTGAGCTAGAGAAACGAAATTTGGTATGACGATTTATCATTAATAGTAGGTAATCAAAGTTTTTCAAAATGTTCGGAAAACCAGCATCTTGAATCCAATATGGCCGCCACAGATAAATATTGGACAGCCCGAACAGCTAGAGCTTGAGAAACGAACTTTGGCATGAAAGTTAATCATCAAGATTAGATTAGGATAAACAAATGAGATGATCAAAAAGTCGCCATTTTGAATCCAATATCGCCGTCAAAAGTATAAATATATATGTATAAAGGATGCACAGCCTGAAAATTGGAGCTAACGTAAACTAACGTAACGATTACGTGAGGGTCTGGGGGCGTAGCCACCGCCGAGGATCTGGGGGCAGAGTCCCCAAAGCACCAAGAGCGAGTCTAGATATATAAAACCGAAGGTCTGTTTGAAGACAATTTAAATCTACAAGCGTGCATTGATTTCAACCAAATTTTGAATACGTGTTCCTTGGGTTCACATGCAGATACTTTTTAGGCGGGGATGAGTAATATCTACTTTTTATAACACTTTGAGTAACGTGGGGCGCGCTTGCACTCCAAGACAACAAAAACAAAATATATTAAAATTTATTAATTATATTTTACAACATATATTGCAACATATGATTCCATTAGGAAAAGTACAAAAGTACTTAACTTCGAGGTCAAACCAGTGAAATATCTGGACAGTCTCTGCAAGTGTCCACTTCATCGCATATTTCAAATACTATTGTCTTGTCAGAGCTTGACAAATAGGACTGTTGCAAATATTACACAAAACTCTCGATTTTGTGCCTTTCCTTCTAATTTACATTACATTGCAACCGAAAATGAACTTACAAAAATAAAAATGCAGTTTTTAGTTATAGTCCGCTATGAGTAACATGGGGTGCAGACTCACGCCATATTGAATGATCATAGAACTATACTGTTGAGTCACACACAGCAACAGGCTTACTGAACACTTGGACAAAAAAAAAAAAAAAAAAAACAGAAGCTCAAAGAACTGACGTGTGCCAACGTAGAAATATTTCAAAACGGAATTTTCATGGGATACGCCTGCACCTACATTATTCATCCAGGGTTAAAATTCAAATTTCGATCGTCGTAAACCAACAATATTTATATTTAATGTTTTAATGAAGATTAAATATATTATTACTAATTTAGTGCTGTAAAAGTGGTTGTATTACCAGTTGGAGAAGTACTATTAACAGTAGTAGTTGTCTTTGTAATAGTAATATTAAGACTATTAATATTGCCAAAGTATTTTACCGACTCACACCGCACTAACAGGTGGATACTTTGGCTGATGTTAAATAAAGAATGAGAAAATCAAATGGCGAGTTACTTACATATGTTTTTCAGAAATACTACAGGCTTCATTTTACGTAGTTTCATTTAAAACGTGTTTCGTGGCCACAATTTATATCTATAATATAATAAACACACTTCTGAAAACCTGTGTTGAAACCTTAGTATTCCTTTTAGAAATTATGACCTTCAAGACTGCCACCTATCGTGCTAATTTTGATTCAACCACTATAATCTAGTAGTGTTTATACCATAGAGTTAAGAATATAAATAGAGGAAACCTTAGGCTGTTTTGTCGGAGAGGGGAATGAAGCCTAGAGACGGAAAGGACGAGGTATTTCGGCCATATTGACTAGCCCCATATTTAGAGACCCTCTTTTCCGAGTGTTGCCTCTCTCAGGTGCACTCATCCTCCTATCAAGAAAGGCAATCCTCACAGTACTCGGTATAGAGGGACTCTAATGGGGCCACACAAGATGGCTGCCGATGAACCTTAATTTGGCTTCATGTGACGTCATCTATGTTCTCTCTATTTTCTTCCTAACTCTATGGTTTATACTGTCATTATTGCAAAAAAATAAATCCCGTTTACTACAAAAGATGTCAGCTTCTACCATAACAGTGATGTTATTCACGTCGAAAAGCGTTAACATCAAATCCTCCTGAAGTTTCACCTGTTGTAGCTTGGACATTCTACCGGGTGGTTACAATTAAAGTGCCGCTATTCACGGCGGTCCAGCGCGGGCTGTAATCAACGAATTACATTGAAATTCGGTAGATATGCTAATGAGACCATGCGGAAGCGAGTTACGCGGGAAAAAATATTAGTTCCAATTTCCGCCACCAGGGGAAAATATGGCACTGTTAGCAAAATTGGTCTATCTAAACGGGAGCAATTACAGTACAGCATTGAGGAAATATCGGCGTCTGAAAGGAATTAGAAGAGAACCGATATCAAGAAATGCCTTAAAGAAGATAGTACTGAAATTCGAGACAACAGGTGATTTGAGTGTAGCTTCAGAAAGAGGACGACGACCCATTTCAACGGAGGTTATTGAAGAGGTTGCTGTGGCTGTTGTGGACCACGCAGCACGTGCTCTATATTCCGATACCAGTGCTCGGGCAGTGTCACGGGAATTGGCCATCCCATGGTCAACAGTGAGGAAAGTTCTTAGGGCTATTTTACACTGGTATCCTTACAAGATTTACACTGTACAGCAACTGAAACCCCAAGATCCGAAGCAACCTCTTACGTTTGCCCTTCGGTTTTTGGCACGGATGGAAGTGGATGACATGTCACCGTGGGTAATCCTGTGAACTGATTAGGCGCATTTTACACTAGAAGGTGCAGTGAACATTCACAACTGTCAGGTATGGGGCTCGGATAATCCGCATGTTGTGCAGGAAAAGCCATTACACTCTGCGTACGTGACTGTGTGGTGTGGATTCACAGGAACGTCCATTATTGACCCATTTTTCTTTGAGGAGATGACACCCCAAGAATTTGTCACCTGTACCGTGACATCGGCACGTTATAGGGACTTTTTAGTGCGACATGTGATTCCTGCGTTACAGGAACGAAACTGTTTGGAGACTACTGTGTTCATGCAACACCGCACGTCGGTCGTCACGTGAAAGATTTGCTTCGTGAAAGCTTCACTGCGTATCGCGTCATCTCCAGAGGATTTCCAGATGCGTGGCTAGCAAGATCCCCGATCTAAATCCGTGTGACTTCTGGCTGTGGGGATATCTGAAAGCGCGGGTCTACCAGATAAATGTCCAGTCGCTGACTGATCTCAAGGACAGCATAAGGGGACATGTAGCAACAATTTCACAGGAAATTCTGCGAGCAACTGTTGCTCACGCCATTGTGTGGATGCAACATGTCGTCGATGTTTTTGGTGGACATATGGAGCATGTTATGTAAATTGTTCACTGTAACTGCAAATGTTAATAAAGTTCTTCCCATTGCACCTTTTCTTACCATTCACTGGCAATCAAGTGTCACCTTTTGTTACCCTCACATTGTTCCTAAAGTTGTTCCCTTTGCACCATTTGTTACCATCAGCTGCCCTTCGCCTTGTTTGCATTACATTTATCTCACATGTTTGACCTCTTCGCCCTAGATAATCGTCTTATCCATACATTCAGTACCATTTCCACGTGCTGTTTACCTGTACAGCGCCACATTTTCCCCTGGTGGTGGAAATTGGAACTAATATTTTTTTCAGCGTAACTTTCTTCCGCATGGTCTCATTAGCATATTTACCGAATTTCAATGTAATACGTTGATTACGGCCCGCGCTGGACCGACGTTAATAGCGGCACTTTAATTGTAACCACCCGGTACCTTAGCTACATTATTTTGTTTCGTTAGTACCTAGAATTTAAATCAAAGAAATTAAAGTAACTTGAAGAACCCATAAAAAACAGACAGGCTTATGGGAAATATGGATGCAATCTAATAAAATCATTGGCATGACAATGACTGCTAGAAAGGCTTCGTTTACCTCAAGTATATCTCATAGTGACCACGAATATGATTGGTAATTTATAATATCGGTAAAAACATCCATTAAAAGTATATTACAGTGGTGTACCGTACAGACTACCGATTCGCTTGATTCACGAATAGTTGGTTAAAGTACAGTGCACAGTGCGGCCGATTCCAAAAAAGCTGGCCAAAAGTAAAAAATCAAATAAATGATCTCAGAATCTGTACTCGGAAGTTTTTTTGGGCCACTGATTACGAATCTGAAGTCAGAGTTGCAAAATTTAATCCCCTTTAACAATATGTTAACATTGTAGCGTATACTTAAATGATATTTTTTTTTAAATTAAATATTACGTTGCTTTTTTATAAATGATTTCTGATTGGATGTAAATTGAGTAATAATTAATGAATATATTTGCAAACGCTTTGGTATATAATAAAGGAATTATGATAAAATTTATTTTTGAAAAATTACTTTTTATTCACTATAATCATAAATCAATTTATTGTATTAAAAATGTAATTACAAAAAAAAAATCAGTTTCTTCGTCAGGCGATAAATTTATAGATGTCTTCTGATATCAAACATTCTGAACTTGAAACATCGTTTTGTTCATCTTGTTGACTAACTCTCACAGTTAATTAGAGCCAATAGCAAACAACTTCAGTTGACAATCCTCTCTCTCTCTCTCTCCGTATATACATCAGGCACGCACACAAGCACACATTCACAAACATACACACTTATCCCACCTTTCAATTTCTCTTCTTTTGAGGTTAGATTTGTGAAAAACAACATTGCACGATGCTTCTATCTTTCGCTTTCAATTAGTCGTTTATTCTAATAATATAGCTTTTACTCACTGCTTCACTGGGGGGCGCTTCCCCCTAGGTCCTCGTGGTCCCCGTGTCCCCTAGGTTGCACCCCATAGGGGAGGTTTGCCCCATTTATTGTAACCTACTCTTGATCGTACATCTTCATACCAAATTTCGTTTCTCTAGCTAAAATAGTTTGAAAAATGGGTTTTTAGGCGGCCATTTTGGATTAAAGAGGGCGACATTTTCAAACTGTAGTAATAATTTCCTAAAGTACTCGTTATGACTACTAAACTACTAATTCCTAAACTACACTTTATGCCAAATTTCGTATGTCTAGCTCAAACAGTTTGGAAAATTGTTTTTTTTTTGGGGGGGGGGAGGGTCCGCCATCCATTTTGGATCTAAAATCGCATCTTTGGATATATTTTGTAATATTTTCTCAACCTACTAGTGATGTACCATCATATCAAATTTCGCTTCGGTAGCCCCAGCGGTTTAGTCTGTGTATTGTATACAACAATGGGTTTTTGGAAGGCCATTTTGGATGCAGGATGGCGACGTTTTCAAAATTTGGAATTCTATCCTTTACCTACTAATGATGATGTACCCTCATACCAGATTTGGTGTTTCTAGCTCCAGTAGTTTGGCCTGGGAATTATGATGAATGAGTCACTCAGTCAGTCACCATGAGGCTATATAGTAATATATATTGAAAAATACATAACAAATTCAGTAACACAGTAAAACAGGGCGCTCACTGACGTCTAAAAAGTACTGGGGCGGCGCCCTGGCACTCTTTGTCTCCACTACACCCCTGGTATTGTAGCTAAAACACTTCTTTCATATTTCATTGCTAATATTCTAGTTCAAACTAACATCGTTCAGGTTCGTTAATCAGAATTATTCGTCCATAACTTCGTTGACTACGAAATAAGGTGCAATTTTGTTATTCCCCAAGAAAGCTAATTATATTTTCAGATTTTTTGTACAGTGGAATCCTTTTTCATACGAATTAATACCGAGTAAGCGAGAGCGATCGAAAGCGGGTTGGTTCAAGTCAGGTTAGAATCTTCCGTTTTTCGTTGTAAATAGATGAAAGAAAAGTTTGTGAAGGGGGAAAATAGTCTCCATCTGTAAGTCATCGAATTTATTATCTTATGATGATGATAGTAGCTGTAGTGATGAATGAATATTTGGTCTTTACGAATTTTTATTATTCATATGCTTACAATATTCAAACTAATATTCATATGCCTAATAATACTCAAGTGATATTTTTCAATAATTTCTTATTACTACTGGTCCTGTATATGTGATATGCAATATGAATAGTCCAATATACTTTGATATTCTTTTAATAAGTACATGACCTATTAGCAACAATATTTTTCGTCAATCATTACGTTTTACATTCTCCGCAATTTGTTATATCACAGCCTCCTACTCTAGCATTAAACATCATGCACAGACTGTATCCTGTCTATATTACATTTGTAATTAATTTCGTTTTAATGAATGGTATTAAGATTTGTCGTATCATTACTGCGACGAATCAGGACAATTTTGACGTCCAAATGGCACAACAAGTTACTAAGTAGGACGTGTCCCTAGTGCAATGAACACTCAGTGTATACTACAGACTTGTATAACTGTGATGACTGTGCTAATCTCACTCGTTGCACATTTTTGGTGCTTGTGTTGCTCGAGGGCGAGCAGCTGGTTTCTTGTTGAGAACTGTAACAGTAGTCCTAAACTTTTAGAGCAAATTCAATATAATTGTAGACTGTTAGAACTAGAGATGAGTTCTCGATACTTTGGATACCTCGATACCAACGATACTTCAAAGTATCGGTATCGAACGATACCTCAACTAGTGACTTCTATACTTTTCCCGTACTTTGATATGTTTTAGCGCTGGTATCTTTCTCTGAAACTGGTAATCTCATGGTAGAACATTACAACTTACTAAGTCAAAGTTTCTTGAATTTGAAAATCATTCATTTATGGCTTAGGTCGAAATAGGATGAGGAAAATTATGCGGGAAGAAGCATGTCATGGCCTAACTTCAAAGTACCTCCCATGTATTTGTCTGGTATGAATAAGGAAATACCTTGAAAACCTCGGACAGGACCGCTGCTATCGAATCCAGACCTCCCCGAATGAGAAAGCAGTGACAAATCTACCTCTTGAGCTACTGGTCCTTCGAACAAAGCTTGTTAAGAAAATTACTTCAAAGGATGGGGGTTCTACATGTCATCATGATATTGTGACCTAGGAATTAGCGCTATCGCTTTCTATGCGCGTGGTCACGGGTTCAATTTCCACCTGGGTTAGTTGAGCGGACTGCTTCGGAGCCTACTTTACCAAAAACTGTACGTCCCGTCCTTAGAACCTCACCAGCTCGTTCAGAACGTTAATGACAATTAAATCAATGGAAATAATTTTCATTCGTCGAGCAACTCAAGACCAAAATGAACATATGATTTATATTATACAATGCCGATCTCGTAGCCATGTGGACTAGACCAGCGATTCGAAGGTCCCGGGTTCGAATCCCGGCTGGGGATGGATGTGGATTGTGGATTTTAACTAGAACGTGGCGGATAATCGTGACGGGCCTAAGTCAAAAGTTACTAGAATGACCCACAAAATTAGTTTTTAAATTATACAATCCCTATTACAGGTATTTTCAAACTATACTTCATAATATTCTGTACAATTTTCATTAGTGAATTTATTCAAGGCGAAATGAAAATAAATGTATGTTCGGAACCAACAATATTCGATATATAGGGTTTCTCTAATATTAATAACAAATTAAGTCATGCTAAGGTATTTCGCCAGAATTTTCTGTTTGGCGGGGTGTAAGAGGAGTTTTGTACGGTTTCAATCAATTTTTCACAGTAAAAATTTTAAAGTTGAGGGGTGTTCTCGAGAATTTGCAGCTGAGACCCCTCACAGGGGAAAGGGGTCTGGTAGAATCACTGCTTATGCTTCACTTTCGTCCCGATATAAAACAATGGCGATTTGTATGGTCTTCCCCTACACTACAGCTTTCCACCGCTATACTCCTCGCTCAAGGCAGACTGGTCAATGGGATGGCACGCTCACCCTCTCTGAGCGTGGTCATAGGTACACGTCCCATGAGAGTTTATTGATTCAAATATTTCTGTACCGACTTGTATATCCTGTAGAACTGCGTTTAGGAATTGAATTTGAAATTCTTTAGGGATGTTACTTACAATTTAATCAATCATGAAGTGATGAAAGAGTGGCTAACTGTACAGTTTCACCCACACAGCATCGCACCATTGTTACGCTACTCGCTGAGGGCAGATAAGAGGTTAGTATGCTCGGATTCTGTGCGTGTAAAAACGAGTTATATTAAAACTATTTCGGCCGCATTCAGAAACATTTTTTAGAGTGACTAGCGCTGTACTAACGAGTGATTACCAATGTTAAAATATTGTTAATCACTCGTTAGTACAGCGCAAGTCACTTGCAGAAAACCTTTCTGAATACTTATAAAACCATTCTATAAAACGTACTTTCTCTTAGCGAAGTGTCAAGGTAAATTTGGATCTCATCTCATTCACGCTTCCCCAATTTTATTTATAATATTTGGAGGGCCGAACACTGCTATTTACAATAACGTAAGAGAAATAGTGGAATATCAATGCCATTACATATGGCGTCCAGCAGACACCCTTATTATAGTTACTTTACTGCACATGCAATCACCAGACATGCATATGCACATGCAAACATGTGCAACTTCTACAGGTACTGGACAAAATAACGGAAACACTTGTCAAAAGTGAGACATAATATAACTGTGCTCGGTAACGCTGAGTACTGCGTAAATCAACCGTGTCTTGTTTGTTGCATATGGACTATGCACTAATAGTAGATTCAGGTAGTATGGTTGTAGACGTTGTGCAGATGTAGTAAGTGAATAGTATGCCCGACTTGACGGAGTTGCAAACAGGTCTAACTGTGAATGCCCATATAGCTGGAGCAACTATGAGCAAAACAGAGACGTTATGCGGTGTAACACAAGGCACGGTCTCGAAAGTCACCACATATAGAGTGCACGGTCGACGAAGCACATTGGTGGTCGAAAGACAAAGCTGCAGGATAAAAGCCGGTGACCTTGAAGCGGAGCGTGACGTCATAGAAGAAAACAATGGCCAAGAAAGTAACTACAGAACTTAATCTGCACCTAAACACCCCAGTGTCATTCAAGACAGTGAGGCGGGAACTGCACAAAATGGGTATTCATGGGCTATTTCCAAACTTCTAATAAAGGACAAGAATGCTCAAATGCGACATGCATGGTGCAATGCCCACAAAAAGTGGACGTTGGACGATGGGCAACGTGTCGTGTGGTCGGACGAGTCACCCTTTACCCTCTTCCTCACCACTGGATGCGTGTTTGTCTGTCGAACATCGACTTCCACCTTCTTCATCTCTACCTGTGCTGGAGGTTGCATGAAGCTTGTATTGGGAACAGCTTCAAATTCCCCTCCCCGCCATTCAAGACTTGTATTGGTCTATTCCGTCCAGAATTCAAGTTGTATTGTGTGCTAAAGGTGGACCAACACCGTATTAATACAAAATGGTTCGGCTTCCACAAGTGTTTCCACTATATTGTCCAATACCTGCATATTGTTAAAGGCAGCCAAAATGGAATGTCAGTTGACTGCGACACCACATAGATGCAGCAAACTGAAACCGATATTGTTTCGTTAGTTCCTATGTAACATCCTAAATTAATGTTACCCAAGTCAAGATATGTTAAATCACATTGTCACCAGAAAACAGAAGATTCACATTTTTTTTTTTATCGAAATTTGTAGTTCTGTTTTCAATTGCCTCCAATATGTTCCAATGTTATGAAGGTTTATTCGAACACTCCAAGAGAGCATTTTAGCGACTGTGTAGAAACTTTAAAGTGTTTTTTTTATTTGTCGAAAGCTTTTACACCACTCGACGCCTGCGGATTATATATTTCGTATCTCGATACGGCAATGATATCGAACTAACTACTACGGAACTTTAAGCAAAATACTACGCTGTAATACGCTAAAAACATTTTTAAAATCCTAAAATATGACTTTGTTTGAAATCCTAGAACAAACAATAAAACCTAATTTGAGTGTTTTGGAACCTACAAAAATTCGGAGCTTGGTGATAAAAATCGCTGTATTTGTACTTACCATGAGATCAAGGGCGCCGATTTCTCTGTAACTTTGGGGGGGCCCATTCAGATATTTTTTTTGCCAGATAAGGGTCTAAGAAATACATATGTGATACAAATCCAATTAAGATTTTGCCAAATATTGTATATTCATAAAAAAAACACATATTACAGAATGTAACAATGTATGTATAACGTTAAAAATTTCACTAAAGCATATTATGTTAAAACTAATAAAAACGAAGTTTCTGCTGTTACTAGAAAATGAACTTAGGAAATAACAGAAACTGATGTTAGTTTATGCAGAGGAGTTACTCAGCTTTTCCAAATATGGTTCTCTTTCTGTCCGGCCCACCCTTCCGCCGCGCAACTGCTTTATTGGACATATATTGCTTTTCTTCTTTTAATTCTCGGTTTTCGATCTCGACAGGCATGATTCAAGAAGCTTTCTGTCTCACCAACAGTGAGAAAAAATATTTGGACAAGTTGAACAAAGAGGAAAATAACAGACTTATCACACGCAAAACGTGGCCCATTTCGAAATCTCTTGCTCGTTTATGATAATTTGGATACCTTAGATAGAATACTATAGAAATAACTAGTACTCGATACACCTGTAAGGTAACAGGCAACGAAAGAGTGACAACTACTAAATTAATCGCAAAAAAGTATTTGAACAGCCCCATACTACTTTCGAAATAAATGTTTTAGGTACCCTATTGTGTACAAAAGCACTCTGCGTGGTGTATTGAAGCAATCCACACCGTGTCAGGCATAAAGAAGCATCATGGGGAACAAAGTGAGTTGAACAACATTGGAACTGCTCACTTTAGTTTCAAATTTCGTGCGGAAGGTAAAAGGTACTAAGACATAGCCAAGCTTGTTGCAGAGCCATGCTCTACTGTTGGATACATCATAAAGAAACATAAAACAGAATAATTATTGGGCATTCGTTCTGGTCAACTAAGGAAACAAACTGCCCGGAATGAAACCTACATTCTTCATTCTGTGAACAAAACTCAAAGTTAGTGATAAAGATTTGGCTACTTCACTTGTCTAGGATATGCAAGTTAATGTTACAGATCTGTAGATGTGAACCAAAAAAAATGGGATTCAGAAGATGTGTAGCCAGAAACAAAACACATATCAGAAGAAAGCAGAAAGAAGTTCTAATTTTCCAAAAAAAAAAAAAAAAAAAATGAGTGCCTGGAATTTCGGAAAAAGTCTTTTTTCTAAGATGAGACGAAGATAAACTTATATTGTAGTGATGGATATCAGCACGTGTGGCGAAAGAAGAATGAAGCTTTCAGAATGCAAAACATTGCTTCAACTGGTAAAAATTTTGGATAGTCTGTTATGATTTGGGGTTGTGTAATTACTCTTGGAGTGGCCAGTATTTATACCCTGGATACACATCTAAATCCCAATTTTTTCAATTAATTTTGGATTGTTTCTGGTGTAACCTTAACTTATATATCATAGACGAGTGAAGTAGCGAAATCTTTAGCAGTAATTCTTTGAGTTTTGTTCACAGAATGAAGAATGTAGGTTTCATTCCGGGCAGTTAGTTTTCTTGGCCAGAACTGATTCTATTCCTCAATAATTGCTCTGTTTTATGTTTCTTTATGATGTATCCAACGGTAAAACATGGCTTTCCAACAAGCTTGGCTTGCCTGACACCGTGTGGATTGCTTCAATACACTACGTAGACTGCTTGTGTACACTAAAGGATACCTAGAACATTTATTTCGAGAGTAGTATGAGGGTTGTTCAAATACTTTTTTGCGAAGAATATACGCAGTCCTCACTCTTCCGTTGCCTGTTACCTTACAGATGTATCGAGTGGTAGTTGGGTCTATAGCATTCTATTTAAGGTATTCAAATTATCATAAAAGGGCAAGAGATTTCGAATGGTTCGTGTTTTACGTGTAATACAGTCTGTTTTTCCTCTTTGTTAAACTTGTCCAAATACTTTTCTTACCCGCTGTATAGAGTTTTCCTATCTATATGTTGTATTAAACACTCAAAATTACGGCATTAACGGTAAACAATAATTGCATCCAAACAGCAGGATGAAGGATATATTTGAAAGTGCAAGTTCTTCTCCTACTTTTGTGTGAGTTCTTCTTGTGTCTTATTTTTCTTGTATATATTTGTTTTTCTTAAATTATGTTTGAATATGACAAAATCACGATGAATGATCCTCGGAACATCAAGATAATTTCATCTCACGGAACGCCAAGATGAGTCATTTTCGACCCATGTATACTTCTCGTATCAAATAAAATACTTTTTCAAAATCAAGGTAATTTAGAGTATGAGTGTATTCACTGTATTGGATTTATTTATTCTATTTTATTTTTTCAAGTTGATACTACAAAATAATGAAAAATACAGAAAAAACTAATACACCATATTAACCTTGTAACCATTTTCATGACTGCACAAAAATAAAGGTACCATGAGTCTCTTACTTATTTACACATATAAAACTACCAGAATAAAACTTACTCCCTCACATGTAAAGCACACCGTATCTGTTGTATTCTGATTCTTGCAAATGAGCGATTACATTGCTGACAGTATGCGAAGTACCTGTCTTTACCATTACACAGGCAGCATCGTTCACGTTTCTTCGCTCCTTGATTGAGAAATTTTAGAGTGTAGGTCATTTGGATAGAGACGTGTGATCATTAGAACCGACAACAACTTGTTATTTTAATACAAAATTAAATTTAAAAATAATTACACAAAACGCCAAGATTTTTGTCAAATTGACTCATGCTTGATTATCTTAATTACACAATAAATACATGGGTTCAACGTCATTTTCTCCCATAAGATGTTTGGACACGTACATGAAGAATACACAGAATTTCACTCTTCCATTTAATGACTAATGGACAAAAATAATATTTTGACACTATGGGTCATTTTTGATCCGGTCTTGGCGTTCCGAGAGATAAACGACAGAAAGAAAGTTTTCATTTTTTTCTTTTTTTTCTTTCATTCTTTCATTTTTTATTTTATTATTTTATTAAGTGGTCTACATCAATGCACGAAACTTCAGAAACAACACAAGCAATGCACGAATTAACTCCTTTACCCAGGAGAGGGTATTATACGTGATGAATCTTATATAAGTACTGTAGCACACGAGTTACAGGAAGGAATTTAAAAATGAAATAGATTTCCCAAATGGAGATAAGTCTAGTAGAAGGGGAAAACGAATGACCACGTACTATAGAAATAGGAGAATCGACTTCACGTTATCATTTGGGCCCCCCATTAGGGGGACCACTTCAACTTTCGGGGGGCCAGGGCCCCCAAAGCCCCCCCCCCCCGGGATCAGCGCCCTTGCATGAGATATAATATTGTTAGTCAATCTATGTAATAGGAAATGGATTTCCTCCTGGGTTTGAGTTATGGAATATGCTTCTACTTTTTAAGGGATAAATCACTGTTTCGTTACGCATGAAATACGATCCGAGAAACTTCCTTGCTAAGGGGATTGACACTTCTGCAATTCTTAATTTCAAATGCATCTTACTAGAGTTTTGCCGGGCCAAGTAAGATGCTTTGTACCACAGTCCATTCAATACAGTATCACGAAAGAGACAATTTGAATCTTTTCTAGAATGGTCCGTAGTGTATTGGTGTGCAATAGGCCCTCATCGCCTAAGGTCTCATTACATCGGGATAAGAAATCCTTTGAGGTTTCTTCCGGCGGGTTTTATTCCAAAGGCGATGACTCCCTTCCCACCGTTGCCCTCGATGCAATGTCACAGACCTAGTTAAGTGGAGAAATTTTAAATGTCAAAGACGATACCGACTGGAGTTTCAATGTCGGTATCCCTCGCGTCCGAACCCTCTTTAGGAGCATATAGGATACATCTTGAATTGTCAACGGAATACCCCCTGGTCTCTCATGGTGATCTGTCCTTATGGCAAATCATCAGAAAGACCAGGGAAAGAACTCTGCTGACAATTCAGGATGTTTCGTCACAAGCAGAACCGTACTGAAAGTTAAAAACTAAAGATATTTCTTAGTAACAGCTGTTTATTGTTGTAGAACAATCATGTGTCAGTGGAACAGTTGTGACATCAACAATACTCAATCTTATTTTACATTTGATTTAAAGCAATGATGTTAGAGTAATGACACAAAGAATTTATTACAATTTTAATTTTCAACTTTTAAGAATATCTTAAAGCAGCTGCAGAGAGGCTATGAAGAACATGGATTGAAAATAAACGCAAAGAATTGTAATAGGAACAAATGGATCCACAGCAAATATCAACAACAATGGAATGAACTATTACCTTTATATAATGCACTCTCGTCGATGTCTTCTTATATGACGTGAACTGTGTAGGTATTGCGCCGTTCGTTCCATGTTAGCTAAGATTCGTATTCCAAGCACATTTGATACCACTTGATTCATAACAGGACCAACTGTCAGCTTTGATAAATTGTAATGCTGCAGTGGGAGTGAGAGACCGTATTTGCGATGCAGTGCTTTAATAACAACCGTGAAGACATCGTTCAATTAATTTCAAGCGTACGTATTTCAATAATAATAATAATAATAATAATAATAATAATAATAATAATAATAA
>JAGDQP010016272.1:30651-40916 GCA_022664845.1 Lepisma saccharinum | reverse complement strand
ATAAAAAATATGAGTTATGTATTTTCACTTTCCTTCTTTTATATACAATAGTTACAGAGAACCGAGTTCAGAAGGTGGACTCTGTCCATTATATGCCACTTTCTCTATATCATTTAAGTTTCGAGGGCCGGCCGTTTTGTGATCTGAAGCGTTAAGATAGCGTCCCCAATGTTCTACGTTCGAATTCCTGATGGGCGTGGATATTTTTGGGATTTTAGAAACTTAAGAGTTTAGAAAATCGAGACTAGCCGAAGGCAATAACTACTAAAATGACCTAAATATACATAGTTTACCTTTTTTATATATATGTGTGTGAATGCTCATTAACTTCAGTCTATTTGTTTGCCTGACTTTTCCGCATGTGTTCATTATATCGTCACCTAGGAACCAGAAGGTACTATGCCCACTGTTTGGCTAAATGGGGTTAACACTGCAGTCAAAGACCTTGTACTGAAGGGCATCAACTCAAAAATTAATATCTCTCAAAACGACCTCCAAGTGGCTGGATATGTTAGAAATGAATTGAATATATACAGGCTTTACATGGAACTTCAAACTTTAAAACTGTTTTTTTATTAAAAATAGCAAAGGTAGACATAGTACCTTCTGGTTCCAAGGTAACGATATATTCTTGTACTATATTGATTGATCTCTGTTTTTATTATAGGAATGTTTTCTGTTTTCGGTGTACACATCGGAGTATCAATTCGGAAGATGTCGCGAGTGGTTAGATGTACCTCCAGGAGAGATACAACAGGGATCAAAAAGAGCTAATCAGTGTTCCATTTGCGACCGCCATCTTAACTGTTCTAGTTGTCTTCAGACTCTGGGTTGCGGTTGGTGTTACAATAAAGAGAACCCTACACTTGGAGTTTGTGTGAAAGGCGATTTTAGTAGTCCTCTTGCAGGTGGGTACTCTAAAAGGTCAACAGTATTTCTATACAGAAAAAGCTCTTCTCTTTATACAACTCTTTATTTTTCAATATCAAATACAATTGCTTGATCGGATACGGGTTACGATTCAGATCATGCAATTTAAATCGCTACAGTAGAGAGAAAAAGAGCATTAGAGTCGAAAATGGAGGAAAGATACGTAGAACAATACCGACACACAGGTGAGTGACAGCATCAGGAATTAGAAATAGGAGTGGAAAGAAGGAAATGAGTTGGAACCTATTAATTTGTATTCTGATGCATTTCGAAGCAGTTTTGCAATGCCTGTGGCTGAAAACTATTAGAGTTTCATCCGATTCTCAAGAGTACTTTACTAAAAATCCAGGGGGAAATGGCAGCCAAGAGTATGTCCACCTACCCTACCTCTCTATTCATCTTGTGTGGCGCTTCACAAAGGCGATTCATAAAGTTCCTGTCAATGTGTGTGTGTTCTTGGTAAAGTATGAAATTGGTTCTGTTTGTTCTTATTTAGGACAATATATTTGGATTTATTATGTGAAATTTTATTATGTGTGTGTATGTTTTTTTACTGATTACATCAAATTCATGTGGAATTCCACTCAGCTGATTCATTTTTAAATACGTTGGACTTCTGAAAAGTTTTTTTTTTTTTCTTTTTTTCTTGTAGGTTCCTGCGTACCAGCTAGTCAGAATAACTCTTCAGATTCTACTGATAAAGATATCTGGGATTGGGCATACGCAGAGTGTCCAGATGTTGATGAATGCGATCTTGGTTTGCATGATTGTCATGCTAATGCAACTTGTGCTAATACTCATGGATCATATGTATGCGAGTGTAATCGTGGATTTGTTGGCAATGGTCGAACTGTGTGTGATAGAACGTAAGTGTTCATATACTTTGATAGAAATTAGATCGTGCTCTTTATATAAAGTGTTAGATTTTGCTGTTGTCAACGTTTAGCTATATATTAGAAACATCTATCCGAGCATGCAGGTCCAGTATTGTCAGTTTGCATTCCCGCAATTGATGCTTCGCGGAGAAGGGGAAGCAGAAACTGGTAGTATTGAGCTAAATACTTGCATATGATTCGCTCTGAGTGAAAATGCTTCTCATATGAAAAGCATTATAGAAAGTGTTCTTGCTGTGGTAGCTTTTGAAATGAGAGGAATTAAAACTGAAAGATATTTTTTTAAAGAGTGCTAACAAATACAATAATGTAACCTATTTAAAAGTGTATTCTTGTCAGACGATATCTAATCTCTGATCTTAACAATTCTCATCTATTATGTATTAGTATATATAAAAAAGTGTAAAGGTCTCAGGAGGAAATGTGTTATTGGGCTATTTTAAACAAAACGAATACAAACAAACAATAAAAATAAAAAAAAGGTTCCAAGGAGTATACGCCCAAACATTAAAAAGTGCTTCCTTTTAGTAGGAATTCCTTATAATAGAGGAAATTCTACAAAATATAACGTTGTTGCAGGAAGTTTTCTCTACGCAGCATGTCTTCATTCATAAACTTTGCTTAAATCCATTCTTTGGATACGGCGTCGATTGCGATATTGAGTCGATTATGATGATGCAGCGCTGTAATTTTTCTGTATACATTAATATGATTTCTTTTATTTAGAATAGACCATCCCGAGTCATTATGTGTCTGTATAAAGAATTTCATCGATTGGCCAGAAAAAACAATTAGCGAAACACTATAGAGTACGATGCAAAATAACTAGTAGCGGAACCCTTGACAGAATTACTACAGATCTGGAAACTCCAGGAACTTTGTTTCGGTGATGGGAAGTCAGGAAGAAATTAATGAAAAAGCGTGAAAAGTCAGGGAAATGGGAGACAGTGAATAAATACTTATTAATGAGCATCGAATTAACTTAGTGTGAATGAATAATTATATGGATAATGATGCTGTTTATGATGATTGATTAGTGTGTAAATGTTTTGTACTATGTGCAGTGTGAAACGTGGGTATAAGTGAGAAAAGTAATCAGTAATCATGAATTAGAATTAGTAATCATGAAAGGGACGCTAACTCAGGCAACTCAGTGTCGGGTCGATCCCAACATTTAAGATCTGAACATCATCAGATAGCCTCTTACTGGGTAATTCACAATTTCACAAATACTAATATCGCACGGACTATTATCAATGCATATTCTATCATTTTAACTAACCAGAATTAAATACAGATAGGAAAATCTACATAAAGCTTGCGCTCTCTACTTACGAAACACAGATCATAACATTGTTTACTTTTTAGACGTCACCTTTGTCACAATACATATTTCAAATTATGAAATAAAAATAAATAAATATATATATATAAAAACAGTACGTTAAAAGTCTCTTTAATACTTTAATATTTTTATTCACATATACGAGTGAATACTCTCGCATGTATTCATTACATTATTCTGCAGTCCACGTTAATTTCGCCGAACATGTACATAAAATATATATAGTAATATCTACACACATGCTGATCAGCATGTATACAATTCTCAGTAATATTCCATATACTTTTAGTTCAATGCCGTACGATTTTTCAGTAGTTGTAAAACAGTTGACGTTAAAGGTCCAAAATATAGCTATGTAAAATTAAGCATCTTACTCAACTTGCTTTCTTTCTTTCATTATACTTGTACCTTATTACACTTATTTACATTTTTAAATACACGTATTGATACAAAAAGCGTATTTTAATACAATAAATCGTCGTTTGCCTGAAGAAGCATTACAGAGGAAGCCGAAAAGCACTTTGTGAAGAAATTGTTACTATTATAAAGAAGACAGCAAGCAGACACTACGGGGGGGTCTAAAAAAAAGGTAAACCCATTGGTTTGGGTTAATTTTTTTTTAGCTCCAAGGTACGTGTTTTTTAAATAATAATTGTGCTTCGGCGTAAAGAAATATATTACTAATTAGTTACTTTTGGCTTGGTCTCTATTTTAAGTAAACTGGAGATAACGCTTATGTAAAAAGAATTATAATTACTCCTTGGTGAGTAATTCGGTTTGTCGTAAGACCTCTTGACTTATATTCAAGTAAGTATATTCTTAACTTACAAGACGTGTGCTGGTTTTATTTAAAAGAGTTCATATAGTAGCTGTTAGTACGTATGTCGCCTGCCGTACAAAGCTGCAATCGTCTACGTTGCATGCCCGACTCCGACGAGTGGAGGACTAGGGACATCGATGATGGCTACACGTTTGGCCATCAAGTCTCTTTCTTCATAGGACTCATGATAGAAAATACAAGAAATAACCCTGAGATTTAACTGGGCATACCAACACACCTTGCTTATGGGCTTTGAAACGGAAGACAACAAAATTATATAGCCAAGGGAACAATAAGAGAAGAAAAAGAAGAAGAAAGCTAAAGTTACGGATATAACTACAGAAACCAATACTATGGTACACTGAAACCTCGTTTATCCGGACTTGATGGGACCGGTCCCGTTCCGGGTAAACGAAATTCCGGATAAACTAGATTTACGATTTTTTTTCGTGTTATAAAGAGTCTGCAAATACAGTAACAAAATGGTTTATTTTATCATTATTATTGAACTACAGGTGGAGGGCACTGCACATTTACACTGCGGAGAATTAATTAAACGCGCTCACTTGTATACGATGTATTTTGAAACTGACGAAAATCGTTCCGGATAATCGAGGTTTTATTGGAATCTTCTGCAATTATGCGGTGCGAAAGAATAGAGGTTTTAGTGTATTTAAGTTTTACAGACCATCTTCTTGTGTCAGAGACAATTATGAAATACGAAACAGATGCTGTCCGTAAACAAAAGAAAGACAGTGAGTAAATGCAGAAAGATATCCAAGAATCTAACAAACAAACATTACATTTTATGTACTAAGATTTCTACTGAATTATATCAAGTTAATGAACAAATATCAACATGTACGTTGCTAGCTACAGAGAGAGAAGAAACAAAAGGTAGTATTCCAGATCAAGAAACCCGTCATAAGGAACTATCACTACAAGTTGATTCTGTCATTAGAAAAATTAACAGCCGCCGTGACCGAGACTCGAACCCGGATCTCCTAGTCACGGCACGGCCAATTTTCTGTGTGTATATAGTGTTCCTCATGCCTTAACACTCTCCCAGGTCATCAATGCTGGTTATAAAGTCAAGGTGAAGATTTTTAGTTGAAGAATCTTCAGTTATGTGGTGCGAAGGAATAGCTGTTGCTATCTTTTTTCAGAAGGGAACCTTGTGTGTGTGGTAAATATTGAACTTAACACCAATTAACAACGACCGTCAGTTTTTCTGTGTTAATTTCAATATTTACCACACACAAGGTTCTCTTCTGAACAAGGTAATAATATTGATTCTGTCATAGTTTGGAAAAATTCGTTACAGATATTTGAATTACAGAATAAAAGGGAAATACCATACCAAGAATGCCAATAGCACAGCGATTCTGGGAGAAGTGCTAATCACAGAAAGACAGTCTAAGTACAATAATTTTACTGCATACGAAGGCATTAGAAGATCTATAAAGACCCACTCTAATATATCTAGTAGATTCTAGTTTATGGTATTTGTACGTAGATCAGGAAAATGCGTTCAAAGTGAGGGAAATTGACTCACTAATTCTGTGGTATATGCATTTATTGTAAAGGCTACAGATTCATCTTCCGCTAGTTTCTCCTTCTAGATAGAGGGTGACGTCCCTGGTTCTTCTTTTTTCAACAAGAAAATGCATCTGTGGAATCCGAATTCTCGGTCAGTAAGGAATTCATGTGGAGAACAAACATGAACGGAATGTAAGATTTTAGAAGATAGCCTATCGAGTACTAATAAAGATGACGTTATTAATGAAATTGATGCAAGATGTGGGAGACCATTCGTGATAGTGATGAGCGCAGCGACCTTAAAGCTTCAAGAGGAACGAAAAAAAGCACTGCAACGATGGCTAAGTAATAAAACCGAAGAAAATACCAACAACTACAGTAACGCCTCACACGGGTTTAGAAACAAAAAGCGAGAATATCTTACGCAGAAGATTCAGGAGATAGAAGAAAACAGCAACACGAATAACATACGAAATCTATACAAAGGGGTAAACTGGTTAAGAAAAGATTACCAGCCGGTGTTAGGGATGAGCTTGGAGATCTCCAAGCGGATCCGACTAAAATTATCGATGATTGGAAATGTCATTTCTACAAACTTTTTAATGTACACAACGGAGAACAGAGGAATTTGAAATCTATACCGCAGAATCGTGGATACCCGAATCTAGCGAGATCGAGTCGAAAATTCGAGAGAGAAACTTAAAATTTTCAAATCGCAATGAATAGACAACATTCCAACTGAATTAATTAAAGCGGAAGGAACAGCACTAATCAAGGAACTACATAAATTGATAAGTGCTATATGGAGAAAGGAAGAGCTTCCAAAGGAATGGAGAACTTCATTAATAGTTCCGGTTTATAAAAAAGGCGATAGATCGGACTGTAATAATTACCGGGGCCGCGGTGGCTCAACGATTAGTTCGTTCACGTCTGGCGCTTGAGTTTGTCGCGACAAACCTTGCCCGTGTCATATGGGCTTCGTGGTGAACAAACACCGTGTGCGTGAGTTTTCTCGGGGTTCTCCCGTTTCCTTCTACTTCGTTCATTCCACCAATCATCCCATCATCATGCATCCGGCCTGACCCAAAGTTGCCTAAGGGCCTTAAGAATTAAATTCAAATGTAATAATCACCGTGGAATCTCGTTACTACCAATATGTTACAAAGTATTAAGTAATATCCTGCTAATACGCCTAAACGTATATGTAGATGAAATCATTGATCATCAATGTGGATTTAGAAGAAATAGGTCCACGTTGAACCAGATTTTCGCCTTAAGACAAATATTAGAAAAGAAATTGAATACAATAGCTTTTTATTGATTTTAAGAAAGCATGTGATTCAAGAGGGAAATGTTATACAGTAATCCTGGTACGATCTGAAATTCCGAAAAGGTTGGTTCAGCTAGTGAGGATGTGTCTCAGCGACGCCATAAGCAGAGTACGGATATGTAATAAAATGTCAGATAGTTTCGAGATTCGCAACGGATTGAAACAAGGTGATGCCTTATCATCATTATTGTTCAACTCTGTGTTGGAATGTGCGCTTCTAAAAATAAAAGAGGACAAAAGATACTATTGGGAAGACTGAGATGTCGTTGGGACGACAGTATTAGAAGGAATCTTCTAGAGGTACATGCTCAAGATGAAAACTTGTTTGATATTGCCCATGATAGAATCCTATGGCGAATTTGTTACTGCGGTAATGAACTTGCGAGTTCCGTAAACCATAGAGTTAATTAGCTAGCCTATTAGGTATAACAATATTATGGAGTAATTAAGAATATTCACATTAATGATAAATGCTCATCAGTGTCAGATCCTCAATCAGATGTTACAAAGAACTCGAAGCTGCAGGTAAAAGAACAGGACAAACATGGACTTAGTAGAAGACTGGTTCAAAATCAGCTTATGAAATTAAAAAGGAAAGAAAATCTTACGAATAAAGTCTCATATTGAATAAGATGCAGTTACTCACGTCAGAAGATAAAATGTTCGGAAGAAATATTGACGTAGAGCGTGTTGCATTAAGTATGAAAAATGTCTTTGCATTAAATATGAGAAATGTCTTCGTGCTTTTTAATGTTGGAAATATAATGATTTTTATTCCTTTTTGAACCACCAAATTTATATTCGCTGAACTGGAAGTTCCGCAAGTGTTTACGAGTTGTACTTTTGTGCTTTTCTATGCAGGTATACTGATGAATTGTTAGAAATAAAGGAGCGTGTTGGGCGGTAATGGGAGTGGTGCAGATATCTCAGCTATAAAAGGAATGAGGGACTAAAATCTTACGTTAGATCCGGCAGGTCGCCATGGTAACCCGCCATGTTACAGTCTAAACAAACGGGTTTAGTAGTAGGTTTGTAGTGTTCGATATTCAACAACTCGTTATGGTTTTGTGCTTTGTACCAGATTGTCATCCTTACAATTAAAGGGACACGTGTTGCTTGTTTTCTGTTTCCAAAGGACTGAAACTAGAAAAGGAAGTGGAAGGAGCCAATTACGTAGGTAAACAAATTTCTCGCAGTGTCATTGAACGCAATTTTGAATACGTTAATCCGATTATGAGGAAAATTCATCGTTAATTGGTGAGTTCAAATTGATATTGTAGGTATACAAGGTTTCAAATCAAGATTTTAAAAGTTAACCTTGTATGTGCTTCATAAAAACATAAATTACCGGAATAAAAATTAGCTACTCACCTCAGCTTATTACAATTACTGTTCATATGTCCTTTCTCGCACTTTCCCTCGTATGTGCATCAAATCTCGGTCAAATGTAAGCAAACGTACATGTTTGGATTCCACAGTCTTTTCTACTCTTTCGATCAGTTTCCGCTCGTCACCGAAATAATCAATAGCGAAAAATATATACGGCCATTACTTGCACAACTGATTTTCTATCTTTCTGCTATCAAACTTACTGTTTGTTTAGACTTGACCTCCGACGTTGCTATGGTAACCAACCTGATGTGGCGGCAAGACTTTAGTTCTCCAATGCCATAGTCAGGGAAAATGCTTGATAAGATTATGGAAAGTCAGAGAAATTTACCTCATTTATTATGTGGCAACCTTATTAGTTGTTTGGAATAGTTGTTTAACAGTCTTGGGCGACAAGTGAGTAATTTCCATAAGAATGGTCATAAGCTATTTGCTCTTCTTCCGGAAAATGTCTAAATTATTATAGTCATTGTAACAAAATAAAAAAAAAATCTGTTACTACGAAGCTTCTTATGTATATTCATTATTTATATTTAATTCTCGTAGGTGCTATCACAAATGTATCAATGGACAATGCATAGGTCCACCTCTAGGTCCACCTGATTTCGTATGTCAGTGTAAGTTGGGATGGACTGGAACTGATTGTGGTACGAATTGTGGTTGTAATAATCACGCCACCTGTACACGAGGAATTGGAATTTGCGATGCGTGTCAAGATTGGACTGAAGGAAAATTCTGTGAACGTTGTAGGTAAGTGTGACGTTTTTATTATTAAGATGATCAGCAGAGAATAATGAATATCCATTAGTATGCCCGGGCCGTTTGAATTTGTTTTACATTAAGTGATATTTTAAATGGCTGATCGTAGTATTTCTATATACTTGTATTTAGGTTATCTTTATCATCATGTGTCTTCAATCTGTAGATTCGTTTGAAGGTATTCCCTCTCTTCCACTTGTTTCGGTCTACAACGAATCCTTTTAATCCAGTGTAATTCGTGCATTTGTTATTTGGTTGATGTATGGAAGCGTTTATGTAATCTTGTAGTCGTTCATTCCATTTTCCGTTTGTGGTATTAGCTATAAACTGACAGTATCTGCACAAGTTTTTAATTCATCGATTCAATCAAGTAAGGTTAGTATATATATAATTTTTGACGAACTTCCTTTGGAATAGGTATGAACATGCTCGTGTTCAGATATTTAAGGTACTTCGCCTTTTTTGAGTTTATAAAGAAAGTCAATTTTGCCTGAAGCATGTCAGTGTCAGATGTTTTCTTAGTATTCTGGATTAAATCTCTGTTGTTTGCTATTTCTTAAGTGCGAACATGACCAATAAGCAACGCGATAAAAAATTCCATCGTACATTTATGAGTTGTGAATTCAGGGTTCTTATGCGGAGTTATTTGAAGTAGTGCTCAAAATAAGTTAGTTCATTTGCTTACTTAAAATGTGACGTGAGTGTTCATTATCTTCCGGCTTCTATTGATTTCGATATTACGCATTCCAGCCCAGAATTAAAATGGTAAGTCTAAGACAAGTTCAGATTTTGAAATATGATTTCAAGCAAATTCAAAGGCTAAGCGTAAGTGTTTGGATGTAAAATACATACTTTAATTTCAGTCAGTATCCTAACATGGATATAGTGCCCGTAATAAGTTTCTGTATTTTACAATTTACGCTTGAATAAAGAAGTAACTTTAATTGATAGTGAGTTCTCCTTCTGTTATTATCAGATTGACAGATTGTATTAAACCCACTAAAGTTACATCACGTGGACGAGTCATATAATCATAACGCGTACCTGCTAGTTCCATAATGACCTCTTGTTGATTTTTTAAAGGCCTTTAGGCAACTTTGGCTCAGGCTGTATGGATGATGATGGGAGAGTTAGTGGAATGAAGAAAGTGGGAAGAAACGGGAGAACCTCGAGAAAACCCACGCACACGGTGTTCGTCCACCACAAAGCTCACATGGCTTGAGCTGGAATCGAACCGAGGCCCCTAAGCACAGCGGTGAG
>JAGDQP010016272.1:12790-30641 GCA_022664845.1 Lepisma saccharinum | reverse complement strand
ATGGCTTGAGCTGGAATCGAACCGAGGCCCCTAAGCACAGCGGTGAGCCTTCTATCACTGAGCCACCGTGGCCCCCAATGATCTCTTGTGTGGATTAAAATTATCTCCAAGCTTTAGAGCCCCCTCCGGGTTTATTTTTAAGGAACAAGGTTTTGGTGTAAGTAAAAGGTAAAACACAGAATGGAGGTGGCTAAAAATACATTAAAAAAAAAAAAAAATGCATCGTTCTTTCTTTATTTTTTAATTTATTTATTTATTGTATAAACTTTCTTTTATTTGGAGGGAGAGAGGTAAATGAATGTATTTCAAAGTTGGAATGGAGGAAACTTCTGATTTTTATACACCAAGCCTCTGTAGGTGCAGATACCATTAATATTAAAGAGTGAAAAGTATGTGACTGGACCGGGGATCGAACCGGTGGTTAGCGCATTGGGACAATTACCCAAAGGTCCCGGGTTCGGTCCCCGATCCAGTCACATACTTTTCACTCTTTAATAGTGAATTATTTCGTTCGATTTAATGGGGTAGTAACTTCTGTGTTACCTACTTCATAATGTAGGTTCTAATTTCTGTCGTAATTGACGGAAAATTTTCTGAAACCATAGGAAAAGTGTCAGATAGACGTTTAAGCAGTGTTACGACAACTGAGAAGAAAAGGATAGGAATACTATTTGTCAATAGCACATTATACAAGCTTGAAATATGTGCAGCGTTGTTAATTTTTTCGTTATGAAACGCCTTTGAGCTTGGTGTAAATTGGCTTGAAACGAGGTGTTCGTTGGTAGTTTTTGAACGGAACACAACATATTGTACGATGATGGAAGTAGGGGTGAGAATAATAGTGTTTTTATTTTAATTTAATTTTATTAGTATTTTTACTACAAAATATTCCTTCTACTGTTTAGAAATTAAGATATCTTCTCAATTTATTAAATATACATGCTTTAGAATGAGGAAATCAACAGTTTTTAAATAAATATAGTCCCTCCTTCTCTCTCTCTTTTGGTTTAATCTTCGTGTTCGACATATTTGAATGGTATCATTTTCATTAATTAGATGTAATTTTCTTGTAAGCATGTGAAATACGTGCCTTCTCTGGATATATTCTGCACGTAAGCAGATCAAAAATAATGTGTGTGTTCGAATACTTCTAGTGCTGGCAGTTACGGGAATGCAACTTCAGATCAAGGTTGTCATGGCTGCAATTGTAATAACCATAGTGACGAAGCTGCTGGTATCTGTGATAAACATACAGGAATTTGTTTCTGCAAAGACAACACGGAAGGAAATATGTGTGAAAAATGCAAAAGTGGCTTCTATGGTGATCCAAGGTAAGTTGAAGGAAGTAATTTAGCGGATTTATGTTAACGCTGAAACGTAGCGTTAAGTTTCTGATTTTGGAAGTTTATATTTTAATTTTATTTAGACATTTTCCTCTCAGTAATGAAACAGATACTATTGAGAAACTTCGTAACTACATAGTGATTATAATACTTACGGTATGATTCGTTGTTAATTTTCTTAGTACTTTTTGTGGGACAAATATTGCAATGTATATTTATTTCTTGTGTTATGCTTCAATGAGCGGACACATGTTGAAAAATGCTGATAAAGTAGTTCATCTTGAAAAAGGAATAGTTTGCGTAATAAAATGTGTTAGTTAATGTGTTTTATTACATGCACAAACTGACAAAACAAGAATAAGAAAAAATACTAAAAAAATGCAAGATAATTGAACGGTGTTTTATAGTTAATTTGCCTTGTGATACTCATGTGTTCCCTGCGAAAAGATTTCGTGCTATTGCTGGTATGCACTTTAGATATCAACCTAATGCAGCTAATTATAAATAAGGGCATCTTTCGCCCCTGAATTAACATATTAATGGAAACTTAGATTTCATCGTAATGATCCTAAAGCAATTATATTCCACTCAGCATATGAGATCCTACTATTAATGATAATAGTACATTTTTAGTTATATTAGATTGGAGTATACTACTGTATATATAAATTGTGGATGTATAGTAAAGAAATCAGCGCATGTGCAAGTCATATAATAAACGAAGCACGTACCTTCCATATCTCCAATGGCCGTAAGTATTTATGTAATATAATACCAATGTCAAGCTTTCAGTGTGTTTAATTTCACCGGAAAGGTTCTTGCTACCTGAAAGGGTCCTTATCAGTTGGTTTCCAGATAATGATTTTATTATTAGTTTGAGTAGAACATTCATTTGATAATCATGCTACATGTCTAGAAGCGCTAAATATATTTACATTAGACTATTTTCTTACCTGTTGCTGTGCAGCTAAGTCTCTCTTATATTTGACACGTACAAATAAATATATTCGTGATATATTTCGCGAGTCGGTGCGCACGCATTATCAAGTCAGTTTTCGCTCTTCGGGATTTGTTAGATGATTTTTATTAGACTAGCTTGAATACTTTAGTTATTTGGAAACTGAACGGAATCTGTAACCTTGCAGTGGATAATTAGTATTATATTACTCTGAAATGCTACTGGAGACTGTATATCTGGTGACGACGATACTCCTATCTTTATTTTTAAATACATTTATTTGAATTATTACTTGATAATTGTTTCTGTGCCTAGACAAGAAATCAAACTATTCTGAAATATTGTCTTCTGTACAGTTAGAAGAAAGGATAAATGCAAATGATAGAAAGTAATTGGAGATTCTGCATTGCGTGGTTGACGTTGAATGTCTTCGGTATAAATTTTCTGCTAACAGAACGGTATCATTGAAGAGAAGTTACGTTTTGATAAATCTACTACCATGGGCACAGTTACAGATTGTTGCATAGTCTAACAGATTAAGAGACTTACGTCAATTATTCCAGATTAAAAGTCTGGATCACATTTTAAAGAAATGAATACTTTTATTATTCTTGATGACAATATGAAAGTTTAAGTTTTATTTACATTCTTGCGAGTTGTAATTTGCGATTTACGACGTGTTGAAATCGGTTTACCTGCATTTGAAAGTATTTAAATGATTGTCAGTCGTTTTGTGGTCCGCATATGTAATTGAACGTATAGTCTGGATGAATTATGAATCAATTTGTGATATGTGATACCTGTATGCAAAATATGATTTCAGATTTCTACTCTGATACCTATTAAAGGCCACTTCTTGAAAAGTTCATATGAGTTCCTTTATGGTAATACTTTAGTTTAGTGTTACTATATCTTGTGATGTGATGGTTTACTCACAGTGTTCTTCAGAGTAAGAAATAATGGCGACTTCGGACTAAAGATTGTAACCTACTACTTTGGTTAAATGTTTGTTGATTGTGGTGAAAATAGGAATATGGCTAAATTGAATGCAGGAAAAGTTAATGTTACCAAAAGAAAGTTCGGAGTGTTAGTTAAGGAGACAATATCTACAATAAATTACCATGTGGAAAATTTGTATAGTTCTTTTGTAAAGTGGGGAACTAAATGAGGTATTTTATTACGGTGGGCACTTTTCTTATCGGGATACAATTATAAAATAATTTATAATAAAAACGTGCAGGTACCAGATGGTCTTTCCCGTGAAGATGATATACAATCAGAACAATATCTATTAAATATAAATTCGGATTCCAATTATGTGACTAGGATTTCACAGGAAATTCAACAGGGCACAATTCTTAAAAAAATATATATAATTGGACTGTTAATGAGTGGCCATCTCATTTACCACTTACTTTACAAACAGAGATTTTCGCAGAAGAATGGAAATAATACAAAACGATTGTTTGTTCTGGGGAAGAGGATTAATAGTGCCACCGTCGCTAAGAAAGCAAATATTAGAATCGATTCTTAAATATCATTTGGGTAAACAACGATTCCTGAGCTCTTCAATCCTTTTATTGGTGGCCCTCTTTGGAACCCAAGGTAGATGTATTTGTGCGTAGCTGTTCTGCTTGTCAAGAAAATTAAAGAAATTCTCCCAAAATACAATATTCACCCTTGAACAGAACCGAAAAAACCTTTCGAACGTATTCATATAGATTTTTATTTTTATTTCGCGGGTAAGAAATTTTTGTTAGCAATATACACTTTTTCCAAATAGACAGAGATAACAATGGTCCGCAGTACATCAGCAGAAGAAACTATCTTTCATTAAGAAAATACGTGTAATTATGTAGGGTTTCCTCAAGCTATTGTTTTCGATAACGGTCCACCTTTCACGACTTGGGATTTTCAAAATTGGTGTGATAGGAATAATATGAGACTAAAGCACTGTCCTCCATACCACCCGGAAAGTAATGGCTTAGCTGAACGGGCAGTCCAAGATACCAAGAACTTGTTGAAACAAATTAAAAATGTAAATCATACACATTGGAATCAAGTTATTAAAAAAATTCAACGAGATATTAGATTTGTAAAAACTCCACTACTCAAAGGAAAATCTCCAGCCGAACTAGTATATTCATATGAACCCAATACCAAATTTAACCTCGTATATAGCAAAGTATTAACAGCATAAGAAAATTCTGACTTCCTGGAAATACCAACGAATATGCCTTCCATAAGTGATTGGGTCTGGGTTTGTAATTCCACATAAAACACCTAATTTTGTACAGGGACAAGTAATGAGACATATAAGAAATCGTATGCTGGAGGGTCAAGTACAATCAAATCTGAGGTTTGACATTTGACATCAAAATGAGGTATACATTTACATCAGATACGAAAGATGCTAAAGACAAAAGAGATTTTGAAAACAATGGGGATCAGGGGTGATGGTTTTTTAAGGACACCCAAGGGAAAGGGTCTAATGCAGCAAGAGTGACACCAGAGTTGAGAAGATTTAATAGAATCCATAGACCATCAAATAGATTTCTAATCGAAGGATATTGAAAAAATAATCTTAGAATTGACGACAAGCTATTAGGGATCAGTATGATGCAATGATAAAATAAGATTGATCAGTTGTATTGTGTTATGAGCACATATTCAGTATAATTCAAGAAACGTTATTTTTACATGAAATAAGAATTAACTTAGATTTTGTTAATCTTATAAGATTAGATACGGTTGGATTCAGTTAAGATTGAACTTTCTCTCCTTATCAGTGTAGAAATAATATTATTTGAATGAGAGCCAGATTTAGGTAAAATGATATTTTATTATTTGAAGAAAGATTCATTGTGGGAAAAAAAATACGTTGATATAAACTGAGATGCCAAATTCATATAAGCGAATCTGATTATTTTGAATTTTCAATTGTAGATAGAGTTATTTAAGAAGAGGAGGTGGTTGTTACATAGAGTAATAGTTTAAGAGACTTAGACCAATTATTTCAGATTAAAAATCTGAATCACATTTTAAAGAAATGAATCATTTTATTATTCTTGATGACAGTATGAAAGTTAAGTTTTATTTACATTCTTGCGATTTACGACTTGTTGAAATCGGTTTACCTTTATTTGACAGTATTTAAATGATGTCAGTCGTTTTATGGTCCGCATATGTGATTGAACATATAGTCTGGATGAATTATGAATCAATTTGTGATATGTGATTTCTGTATGTAAAATAGGATTTCAGATTTCTACTCTGATACCTATTAAAGGCCACTTCGTTGAAAAGTTCATATGAGTTTCTTTATGGTAATACTTTAGTTTAGTGTTACTATATCTTGTGATGTGATGGTTTACTCAGTGTTCTTCGGAGTAAGAAATACAGATGATCCAGCAACAAATTCTATATTTATAGCCTTGATTGTGGTGATGATAACTAGTATTCTGCGTATAAATAGATATGTAATCAGAAAATTCGTATTCAAGATGAAATGATGATGGTTTACCATTAACTCCTCAAAAATATCGATAGTACTTTTTCGGGACGTTCGTAATCCATAGTGCTGTTACCGCCCATAAAATTCATTTTATCTTATCGATAGTACTTTTGTTTACTACGAAAACATTTTATACCTTAGATTTTGGTATTTCTTTGCAGGGACGGTGGCATGTGCTACTATCAGTGTGTTTCAAGAGGTTTGCTGACTGGTCTACATAAACGAGGTATTGGCAGTGGTCTTGCTGAATTGTCTCCATGGCAGGCTCGATTAAAAATGCCACCCGGAAGAGATTGCTTGTGGATTATCTCTCCGTACAATACACTGGAAAAGAATTTTAAGCTACAAGACAAGTGAGTTACAGTAAAACAGACGACTTTGTTATTTTTCTTATCAATTTGAAAGTATTTCTTAAAATCCTTTTTTCTTTATAAACGTATGTGGTAATGTATTTAGTTTGGTACTTAACCTGAAAGTTCTCTATTTTACAAGCGGAAACTTTACCATTGTTCAATTTTGATTTGATTGATGTTCAGTTTTATAAATTGGACATCCTTTTTTTTTTTTTCGAACGAGGAAACAAAGGGAAATAGAAAAAATATAATTGTCCTTCATCACTCAGGCCTTTATAAACATATTTGTTAGGTCGTATGAAGTGAATAATGGAAAAAATATGTTTAGAGATACTTACACAATTTACAGGGAAAGAGATTATTATGCAATAAAATATCGAAGAGAGTAACTAAGTTATAAAATGAGCCATCTTAATATCGTTTTGATGTTCATAACGAACTGCTAAACTCATCATGATAGAAATGATATTTCATTATTTTCAATACAAACCTAGAATACCACCCTCCTCCCGCATGTGGTGGTTAATCAGTATTATTTGCGTAACACCGTAATTCCATTTTCAGAACGGTTGAATTAATACAACATGCAAGAACTCTAACGACTAATATCATTCCGTCGTTAGAAGATACATTGGCATTCAAATTGGAAAGAAAATTGAAATTTTCCGCGAGACATTTCCTTTAAAATCAGGCTGTCTACTGACCTGGAAAACCTGGAATTAGTCTGGAATTTTACTTTGGACCTGGAAAACCTGGAATTCTAGCAGACACCTGAATTTTTTTAAGTTAACTTTATTAATTTCAGTCTGTAAATATTTAAAATAAACTTTATTGGATTTGTAAATTTAAGGTCACAGAATTGAGGCAGTTGAAATAATTATTTTTTTGTAAGAAACCCTCAGACTTCTTGTGAGTACGGGTGTGGCGATCCCGAGGGTACCTGAGCTGATGTCAGCTATATTTCTTCTTTCTGATTGATGCTCAGTTTTTCTCCTCATTTCATCTTTCTCTTATCCTTTACTCTAACCATGCATGTCTTGTTTTATTTTCTAATGCGCTTGTGTAATCTAAGTTTCGAAGTTACCTTAACTTCAAAATATATTTTGTCAAGTATTTGAATTCGAATAAAGCCATTTTAAACGCACCGAGGAACCAATTACAACTATTATGACTCACTTTCAAGTTTAATGTCGCCCTCTTAAGTAGTTGCTTCAGTATGAATTGGATAGGTTCGGAACGGCACTTGCTCAGTCCTCAGGCCGTCGTTGAGATGTAATTTAAGTGTGTGTGTAGTTTTTTATGAGATTAGATTGTACATTAAATAGTGTAAATACCAACTAATTTACTGAGGTACACTTTCCTTAGGTTCTTACTTATTTATTCGAGATTAACCCATTTCGAATTTTAACACGTCTGTACTTACCTGCACATACAATATTTTGATAATTTTTAGTTTTCATAATTCTTATACTCGAACATAAATTTTACCTACACATGGCAGATATTAGACTCCAGTTCTTCGAATATGTCCGCTGCAGCTCACTTTTTTCTTTTTTTTAAAAAAAAAAGAAGACTTTGGTGTCAAGCAACAGTGACAGGGAAGTAATATAAAAATAGTAGGTTTTACAGTTGGACTCAAGTGTTTCGGGTAATAAATAATGTACATCTTTCCACATACTTACATATGCATGTTTGTTAAACTTCACGTACAATATAATCTCTCCAAAAATTACAGACATACTTAAATTACATCTCTACGACGGCCTAAAGACTGAGCGAGAGCCGTTCCGAAGGGCCTAGCCAATTTGTATTGAAGCAACTACTTAAGAGAACGACATTAAAAACTTTGCTTTAGGGGGGTTATAAGAGTTTAGGTTAAATTCAGTTGAATTTGAATTTATATGTTGTGTTTAGGCAACTTTATCTTAGTCGGGTAATTGGTTAAATAAACATACTTTGTTTGTTTGCAAGAAGAACAATATTATAAATTAAATAATACATATATAAATGCATTTGTGTAAATAAAGTAACTGGCCATTCCCCATCAAGAAGAATATGCAATAAAATGCGACCATATGAATTAAAATGTGCTTTGAAGTTGCGTTTTACATGCACATGAATTAAACTGTTATTAAATGCACTTTTCTTTTTTTAGTATTGGTTACTTTCAATAAAGAGTATTGTTTAGTTTCAGCTAAACATGCAGAAAGGTAATGTTCGTTATATTTCGTTAATTTTGGATCTGAACTGATTTTTCGTTGAAATTTTATTAATAATATTAATCATACGTTTAGCCTGTACTATTTGTTTGTTACTGTACAATTTTCTCAACCGGTTTCTGGTAGAAAATATTCTACTTTATTTTCTTGTTTTTTAGTTAGTACATAAATATTCTTTTCATGTTCCGTTAATATCTTTGTTTTGATTTGGCGGCTGAGAAGATTCGCTAAAACTAGTATTCAGATTCGACCTGAAGTAATTTATTTCTGTCCAGTGTGTTAGGTTTTTGAATACGCTCTACCACTGAGCCACCGCGGTCTCTGTTAGGTTTTTGGTATTTGTGGTACAGGTAAGATGTTGGTTGAAAGCCTCACAACCACGTCAAGGTCTCTTACCTTCTGTGAGGGCCTCTAGTATTTTTAAAGTTGGTAGAGGGACGCAAGATTGCTTGTACCGTACAATCTTAAGCCGGAGAACCAACTCACACAGCGCTTGGTCGACTGTGTGTACGCGACTGGTGTTCTCGAATGTGTCTGTTTTTTCTCGTTCTTGTGGAAGTTAACAGATGCTTCACTAAACCTGACTTGGCAAACACCTTGCTATTTCTGGGACCATTATAGCGAGACGCTTGCCGGGTACTCTTTAGCAAATCATTTGTTAACTTACGGGATACCGAGAAGTTGCCCCGTCGCGATTACCGACAAATGGCTCGCCAAAACTGACCTGGCAAGTACCTTACTATTTCTGAAGCCATGATAGTGAGATCCTTGCCGGGTACTCTTCAGCAAGTCATTTGTTTATTTGCTTGTGTCGGACACACGAAAATGTATGTGAGTGTACATATGTTTCGAATATTGAAGAAAAAATGTAGTCATGGATTCAATGATAATAAAAGAGGGTTGTTAATAAATATAGCTTTTGTTGTACTTCGTTGCATGGTTAGTACATTGACACTTGACGATTGTTATCTCTGCTAACTGTACAGTACAACAATGGAATTCCCTTGAATTGAAAATTCTTACTTTTTATAAATGTTAAATGGCGAAAATCAGAGACATCGTTTATATTATCTAAGTCGCGAACTTTATGTAGACAGTGTTCAGAAGAATATATTATGGTCTAAACTAGGCGTGGCCAATTTCTTTCTATAAGAAAGTCAATATATGATGAGTGGTCGTGTCACGGGTCGTCGTCAGAAATAATGAACAGGCCTATAACTAGGATATCAATCAGTCTTTGGTCGATTTTATAATACACATAATTTGGTATAGCTTTTATCTTTCCGCGGGCCACAAAATAACATATCGCCCGCAGACCAGCTGTTGCCTGCTCTAAAGCATTCAAGGGTTAGTGTTCGGATATACCTAACATCCAGTGTGGTTATCTCTGTTTGGACAAATTTCTGACGGTCATTGGAACTGAACTCTGTGATGTAATCACTTAGTCTGTCCATACAAGCAAGTTGTCGGAGGTTGGAAACATATTTTCTCTCTAACCTATCCGGAGTTTCCAGGTTCAAGGTAATTATCACTTCCTAAATGGAAGTTTTAATTCATTATAATGGTACCATCTACTGTTTCATCCAAACTGCGGTAAAAAGAAAAATAACTTTTCTTTTTGTTTGTTTAGGCACAGGAAGGGATGTTATGAAATTTTCAAGTTTTAATAACATGATTAACCACGCTGGCCATAGCTATTTGTAATGAAACGAAGCCAGTATCTTTTGTTTATCAAACATGTTATTTCATTATTTGACTATTTTTCAACACTTCCGCGTTTAATCTTTGTAATCTACAAAAGCTGAGCCAGTCAATCGTGCGATTAAACTAAAATTGCAAATGGTGGCTTCAAAGTAGTTTCGAAATTTAATGAAATCAGTTGGCTGTTGAGGTTCTGTGTTACATTCGTTTAGACTCCTGTGATTTGAAGTTCCGAAAATATTGTACTAATACAGAATTTCTTTTTTTAAAAAAAGCAAAAAATAAAGTACAAGTGTAACATCTGCTACAAATCAAGTCGATATTTGTAGTATATTTTGACGTTTATTTGAAGTTCCTAGCTTTCGTTTCGTTGTGAGCACTATTCATTAACGTTTATTGGTTGTACTTCAGCTTGCGTCGGGTGTACTTTCTATGAACGGAATCCAAAAAAAGAGTGTTTACTGACCTGGAAAGCCTTGATTTTTAAAAGTTATTTTTTTTTTTAACTTAAATTTTCACTTTATTAATGTCCATGTTGTAAACATTTAGAAGGAAGAACCTTTACTGAATTGGTAAATTTAAGGTCACAGAATGAGGCACTGAAAGTAATTAATTTTTATAAGAAGCTCCTAAGGGACTTTCAGACTTCTTGTGACTACGGGTGTAGGGACCCAGAGGGTATCCGAGCTGATATCAACCATTTTCTTTTTAATTGAAGTTCTGTTTTTCTCCTTATTTCATTTTTCTTTTAGCATCTACTATAATCGTGCATGTCTTCTTTCTTTCTTTTTTTTTTCTTTTTCTTTTTTTTTTAATTGGGCTAATATGGCTATGTACTTTGCTTTTTATGTTAAACTAAGTTTTGAAATTGCCTTAACTTCAATATATATTTTGTCAAGTATTTGAATTCAAATAGTCATTTTAAACTCTCAGAGGACACAATTACAACTCTTATGACTCACCTTAAAGTAAGGTCGTTTTTATGTCGTCCTCTTAAGTAATTGCTTCAATAAGAAATGGCTAGGCCTTTCGGAGCAGATCTCGTTCAGTCTTCAGACCGTTGCTAAAATGTAATTTAAGTGTGTATAGCTTTCTGTGAGATTAGATTGTATATGAACTAGTGTAAGTACTACGACCAGTAATTTATTGAGCAGCAAGTTTTTTAGGTGTCCACTTATTTATCCTTGGTTACCCCATTTCGATGTGTTAAAATATACTCGAACAGGAATTTGTTGTAAATATGGCCTAAATACATTTTACCTACACATGACAGATATTCGACTCGAATTCTTCCCATATTGCCCCACCTACTCAAACTACCTTCTTTTCTTTTTACAAGTCTTCGGTGTCTAGCAACACTGACAGCGAAGTAATTTTAAAATAGTGGGTTTTACAGTTGGACTCAAGTGTTTCGGTTAATAAATAATACACATCTTTTCACATACATACGTAAACTTCACAATACACAATCGAATCTCAGAAAAACTAGTCACACTAAAAGTACATCTCTACAACACCGTAAAGACGAATGCGAGAGCCGCTCCGAAAGGCCTAGCCATTTAACATTGAAGCAACTAGAGGACGATATTGAAAACCTTGCTTTAAGATGAGTCATGTGGGTTGGAGGTTAAATTCGGTTGATTTTATTTATCTTGTTTAGGCAACTTTGTCTTAGTTGGGTAATTGATAAAATAAAAATGTTTCGTTTGTTTGCAAGAAAATGTTATAATTAATAATACATTGTATAAATCCATTTATATAAATAAAATAACTGGCCATTCCCCATTCAAAGAGAATATGCAGTAAAATGTGTTTCGAATTTGGATTTTACATGCACATGTTTTTAAAGACTATTGGTTAGTTCCACTAAAATTTTGGATCTGATGGATCTGAACTAATATTTCCTTTGAAACTTTATTTTAAAATATGAATTATACATTTAGATTGTATATACTATTGGGTTGGTTGTTGCTGCACAATTTTCTCGACTACCTCCTGTTAGGGAATATTCTACTTTATTTTCTTGTTTGAAATTATCGAAAATGTGTATATTTTTTTTCATTCTCTATAATGTGCTTGGTATATGCTTCTTTTAATTGACAAAATAATTTGTTTTTGTTTGTTTGTTTGCAAGAAGTTTTTTAATATAAATTAATGACCTGGAAATAGAGGCAAAATAGACGTGGTAAACCTGGAATTTCAAAATTAACATTTAATAGACACTTTATTTATCGGAGTCAGGTCAACATCCTAAATATTTATTTCCACGTGAAACCTCAGTATGTATAATTTGCTGAAAGATATGAGTGGACAGTCCCTGGTAGTAATCTTTTATTCTATTCATTTTCATATTATGTAATGTTGTAGTATATGTTTCGTCTTAATTTATTCTGAAAATAGTAAAATTATATTTATATATATTTCAGTGCTACGCCTACCGTCATTCAGTTAACTATCGAGAGTGATATAAATATCAGTTGTCCAGACAATAGTGTATTAGTTTATGACGGATTGCCAGAATTCGTATCCACCAGTAGCCAGAATCATGTCTTGGGATCATTTTGCAGTCTAGATAGCACATATCCACTCACTGTGCAAGCGAAGTCAGGTAAGCATTAAGAGTTTTTGTGTTTGTTCTGCACATGCCATGCATAAATTATTTTTACCGCCATGAAGCGTATGTTTCCGAGTATTTGTATAAAGTCTTCGGACATATTCAGATGTTAGGGTTTACATATTATTCTGTGGTGTTGACACTGTTGCTAACTGAGTTTATGATTTGCGATGTCGGAAAATGCTCTAACGTTGGTTTAATAAGCACTATCTTATAATATCCGTAAAGAATGAGTTATTACTGAATAATCCCTGGATTAAGAGTAGTCATGGTATGATTTAGTATTGGACGTGCTTATCAGTGATGATGTGTAATAAAGTTACTCTACTCCCACTGTCACTAAGTGAATAGCCTTTCGTAGAAGCTAGTGATATGCGTACATACTATTTGTGTTACATGGCTCTGAGCCAAGCCAAGAACTAAAGCTATGGTAATTCTTAATTATATTAATGTGACTTCACTCATGTATACTTTACTATTTCTCAGTGTGTAGGTATTGGAATCTTGGAACTAACCCATTGAGTAGGATTAGTATTAATCAAACCATACCTATAAGACTAATGGCTAAATATTAAACATTAACATTTTCTTTGTATATATCTTTAAATAATTTCATTTTAGCGCATGGAATACTTACTTGAGTAATAAAATATACTTACTTGGCTGTAACGGTCGCCACGGTTGTATAAAAAGAGTCGTCCTCTTCAAGCTTTTTACTTTCTACATATATATTTACGTAGCTTTGCGTTGGTGTGCGCCATTGTTGAAATCGTTAGGATATGTGTTTTTTTTTTAATACAAATCTGGAGACAGTTTCAACCAGGTATACATTTGATTATGTACCTTTAGTGTATTCCTGTTTACTCTTCTTTGTGAACTTTATATATTTTTTACTTTTTTGTCATAAATATAATTGAGAAAAGGATTGCTCACACTTCGCTTTTTTTTGTTCTTCGTCTGCAATAAGATTTCAGTTTCTACGGGTCAGGGCCATAGGACAATAAAAACTGTAGGTGTAGTTATATATAAACTACATACATAGTTATATAGAAACCTATAAACTATAAATTCAGAGACGTGGATTGCATTATTTTGTAGCTTTAAGTGTACATAGTCTATCTGAGCCAAAGTTGCCTAAAGGTCGTAGACAAATTCAAATTGAGTACATCAAGTATGCATATTTCTGTTTGTAAGGATAGAAAAAGGTAATGATCCTCGTGTTTGACTTGATTGATGTATATATCAGTGATAGCCAGTAGCATGTTGTGTGGTGGTGATTGAATCAAGATAATCCAAAATCCGATAATATTGCAGATATTCCGCCTGCTTTGAACTAATTCGTCAAAAATCATGCTTAAAAAAAGTGTTATTACATAGTCATCGCATCCGGCAAATATGTGTTCACACATGATAGAAATCGTAAATATTGCACAAGGTGATGATATTGCGCATTTTTACTTACGTCTCTAGAGCTCCAATTGTTTTCAGGACAGAAGCACTTAAATATTTAGACGTAGTGTGCAATACGGAACTAACTTCAAAACAATATTTCGCGACACAGTAGAAATAAAATTTGACAGTTTCCGTGACTTGTAGTTGGTTCTCGCGTCTCCAAGGGGCAGCACATTCGAGATAGGAGTTGGGCCATTTTTCAAGACATGTTACCCATTCAGAATCACTTTGTAATTCAGAACTAAGAATCCCGAAGCAGTGGCGCTTGGTTCCTAGTTGCACAACGATCTCCATTTCACCTACATTTATTCAACATACTGTAAACATCTTCAAGGAAAGGAGGAACATCAAATAAATATCTAAGGAAAACTAATCTTAACAAAAAGTATGTACAAAATTCGCGTATTTTGTAGGTATAAATCAATTGTAATTGTAAATATTCAGTTCCCGTTGTCTGGTAGTTGCAGTCGCGGACTTCGGATCGGCATTATGGAGACACGCAAGTTTCAAGTTCTGCTGTATCTGTGCTGACGAGATTTTCAGGCTTTTCCTTAGTTCCACCAGACAGATGCCTGGATGGTACTTGTTAGACTAAGGCCCTGACCTCTCCCTTCGCATCCCTTTTCCCTAGGAGAGTGTCAAATAGGATGTCACTTACTACATTGTGGCTTACCTTGATGAATAAACCTGTCAGTACGTATAGCAAGCATTTGACTCAAATGTATGTGCAAATTCTGTGAGCGAAAGCTTAAATTGGACTATTGTCCATTATAGATGACTTAACTTTTCGTTCTGTGCTTCCATTTATGTACACAAACTGAAGATGCTGGTAAGCATTATTTCAGGCTTACTGCACATTGTGCGAGAATACTACATGGTGTACTTTAGAAAAGATTGGAACATCTTACAATTGTTTTATAACAATTAACGGTTAACACCTGTCTATATATATTTTACTTGCTGCTAGAAGTGGTTCGAAGAACCTGACATATTTTTCGTCTTGGAAGAGTCACATAATCATCAATTAAAAAAAGAAAAAAAAACACACCTTGGGGATTAATAATGACCTTTGTACGATTTCGATTATTCTATGCGTGTGTAACATTGTGGCATCCGTGCCACAGCTAATCGACATTATTAGGGTCAATAACTAGGAGTTTTAAACTCTAAAGTACTAAATGAAGACATGCCACACACACAAGTATAATTTAATATTCAAAACTCACCTTAAAAAGCAAGGTGTGGAGATGTCCTCTTAACGGTTTATTTGAACTTATTTGAACTTAACGTTTAGTTTAGTTGTTTGCGTGAAGTAATATTATTATACGAAATTTCAAAACATTATACAAAGCTAGAATTTACAAGTATTTTTGTTGTCTTTGTTGTTACAGAACCTTAAGAACTAACCAGTCCTATTTCTCCTCCTTCTGACCGATTTGTTGTCCCATATAAATATTGTTCATGTAAGCCCGTGAATTATGGATCATTTATAAACTTCTGGTGAGTGGTAGATAGTGAAGTATCTGTAGTCTTCCCGCAAGTAACAGTTTTAAGAAAGTACAAATAGCTAATAATGTAATGGTATGCTGTACAGGGTTGAAAATGAGGCATTACGAGAAATCGAACATGATCAGTTGTGTTCGGATTTTTTTTTTTTTTAATCTAATTTGCTAGTAGCCGTAAGCTTAGCTTTGGTTTTTCGTTTCGATATGTAGTATTCTTGTCTGCATTCTGTACTGCAGTGTTCAACAGTTTAACTTTACCTTTTGTGAATGTGTCCTCGTCTTTCGGTAAGGTTTCTTTCATACTATCGATGTCCTGTGCTTATTGTAATTGCTGTTTTGTTGTTTTTAAAGGTATAATGACGATTTACTACAAACAAGGAAGTAGTTCACAAGGTTTCAATGCAAGCTATGAAATTCTAAGTTGTCCTTCCAACTGTGACGGGAGTAGAGAGTGTAAGCAAAAGCAGTGTGTGTGCAAAAACGGTTTGACTGGATCACTGTGTAATATACCCGTGTGTCCAAATAACTGTAGCTTTCACAAACAGCAAGGAATATGTGAGAAAGTAAGTAAGATGTTTAAACGATTAAGACAATGTTTATTTAGATTAGATATAATGGGTTTTAATTTTACGTCTTATAACGTAGTTTTAATGGTATATTGTAGCCGGTTTCCATTACTTCCCTTTGAGTTTATGGACGACTGGTCATGGAAAGGACCATCTAAGAACTTTGGTAGTTGACACGATTTAGTGCGGCCAATGCTGTCAAAGGGAAACTAAGATATATTTTCAAGACTCCAATTAATGTTAAGAGATCTTAATTAATGTTAATGTCAAGACTAATTATGTCGAAGAGTGAACGCGCCACCGACATTTCATGTGAAAATTTTTATAAAGAGTATGACTAGTAGATCTTGACACAGTTCAATAGATTCACACTGCGAGAAATAAGATTGTCGTGACACTGTGCAAAAATAATACATGTATTCTAAGATGACCTCGTAAGCCATTCTTGACAGGGTCCTACACAGATTTAACATAATGCAAATACATTTTTCCTTATTAAAGATAATAATTATTAAGGAGTTGGTGTATTAAACTGTACAGCAGTAGATTTGGCAGTAACTGTTTACTGAAATTTTACTTAAAGTAAGGATAATTCTGATAATTATTAAGGAGTTCGTGTATTAAACTGTACAGCAGTAGATTTGGCATTGACTGTTTACTGAGATTTTACTTAAAGTAAGGATAATTCTGATGAGAACCGCTTGTCGTATCTCAATTACAACAATCCTGCACTATACAGTGTAATGGGTTCTTACTAGTGACTGAGCAGAACTACTGTAAAGGACTTTTACAGTTACTTTCTCCCAAGACAACTCTCGTCGGCTATTAAGATGTTCCGCTGGAGGGCTTAGGACTGCTGAAGCCACACTAATAGGTATTCTTTTCAAGAGTATCTGTATTCTTCAGCTAGAGTTTACACCCCGTGAAGGTCTAAATAAGATGGGTATTTAACTCAAGATATGCATACTGAAACTTCTGCAACTGCCCTCATTACCTACTCGGATACACTCTAAGTTCAACACATTGTGAATGAAATACTTTACACAAATCAATGTAACTTGTAGTTATAAACATGATATGAAGTTTTGTTTTTATAGAATATGGTTGGAAATTTCCTAGCGCTTAACAGCAGTCTTGTTCGTCGACAGCATTAACTTCTTTGCTGCTATCTATTGAGCACAATATAAACATATATATGACACATGATACTCAAAGAAAGAAACAATACCTGATGTATATTCTCATTTAAGAATGAGAAAATCCGTTTTTCCATAAAAGCGAGATCTTTACACATTATTTGTTTAATATTGAAAGTTATTTCAATTGAGGACTCTCATACGTTCTTGCTAAACAGATTTCAGTTCATTTTTAATGTTCTGGCTCCGCACTTGCGGTCAATGGTCAAATACTATTGAAATATGTTTTGTTCCGAAAATATTGTTATAACTTACTTTCCTCTGATTTCTTAAATATCTTAGTAATACACAACTAATAATAGAAACAAATAAGAACAACAAAAACCCAAAAACAAACGACCATATGTACGTACGAATAGAATTAGCACAATAAAAAGGCACTGGTACCGAGCCACCGTAGCTCAGTGGTAGAGCGTTGGCGTAGTATTCG
>JAGDQP010016272.1:0-12390 GCA_022664845.1 Lepisma saccharinum | reverse complement strand
CCGAAAGTATTGTTATAACTTACTTTCCTCTGATTTCTTAAATATCTCAGAATAACACAACTAAAAAAAGAAAAAAAAAAAAAAAAAAAAAACCCAATACCAAACGACCATATGTACGTACGAATAGAATTAGCACAATAAAAAGGCACTGGTACCGAGCCACCGTAGCTCAGTGGTAGAGCGTTGGCGTAGTATTCGGGAGGTTGTGGGTTCGATCCCAGCGGCCGGACCATCCTGACAGGTTTTTCCTCAGTCACACCAGGCAAATGCCGGGATGGCACCTTCAAGGTAGGCCCTGGCCGACACCTTTCCGAATCCTTTTCTCCCCTATCCCGGTCAGAACCTTAGATGCCTAAAGGCCATAAAATATAAATTCAAATTCAAGAAGGCACTGGTACAACTCACATGCTATATAAATATAATGGGTTTATATTCATCTCAAAGATTTATTTTTGTATAAGTGTAGTAAAACACATATATTTAATTAAAAGTTTTTAATACGCTTTACTTTTTAACTATATTTTTTCCCTTATATTACCTGATATGTCATAATTTCAATTCTATACCTAATTCTATGTATATTGCATGTGCCATTTGATGTTTTGTGTGAAATATGGTATTTGTTTTACCATTATCTCTTTTAAGTTTTGTACTTTAATTATAATTATACAATAGTGCGATATAAGTAGGCAGAGCTGTATTGTCATTTTTACACAATGAATTGATAAATAATAATAATATTATTTATAATTTTTTAAATTTCAATTTCAGTTCTTATTTGATTAGAGCACTGAATCATTGTCAGCGCTGATTTTAAAACTTTATTTTTTCAAGAAAGAAAAAAGAAAGGGTTTTAGTAGTGAAGATATACAGATTTTTAAAAGTAGGCAGGAGTCACCGTGACTCAGGCGATAACGCGTCTGACTACGAATCATGGGGGTTGGGTTCAAATCCTGGCCAGGGCGCTGGAGACTTTTCTCGTAGTGTTCCCATGCTTTGCGCTCATGTGCGCTCAGTCTCCTATCAAATTGAGTACCAGAATGTCCTTGGTATTTTTGGGCACCTTGGGAGGTAAAGGGAGTCAAGCGTGGGACTGACCAGCCCACGTCACTTCGTGCCGTATGTCGAGAATATGTGGAGCGCTACCTCCACATCTCCATGCGCCGTGGAGGGCATCGCTTAAGGGATACCTTTTCTTTTATGGAAGTAGGCATTAATAGGTACTGAAATAGGTGTAAGCAGGCCTAAGACAGTCAATTCCTTTTTATAATATCTGTAACATGAAAGAATAGGGATTTCGCGCAACATACGGGCTCTGCTAATCATCATTATTGCGTGGAAAATTCAAGGTTGGTACCATATAGAAAATAACTTAGATCATCAGTTGAATGCTAAAAAACCAATAATGATTGAAGTAATATAATGTGTTTACAAGTTCGGATGTTCAGTTGGTTTCGAAATGTACGTATGTGTAGTATTTTAATTATGTAACTTCATTAACCATAATTAGACTATGCTCTCTCTAATCGCTACATAACTACTTTTTATTGAAATTCTTACTAACGATATTTTCTTACACGCGTCATGTTTCTTCGTACGAAATAACATCCCTGCACGTGATTGAGTTTTGTCAATTTTATAGAGAATAGGAAGATTATAAATGATTTTATAATTTAGATTTTTCGGAGATTGCTTCTAAGCAAAGATGTGAATGGTAACGAAAACTACATATGGGTTATTGGTAAAATTAGGCCTACACCTGTTCTTTCTCCAAATTAAGTATTATAGTAAGATTCTTTTCTCTTCGTAGACAAGTTAATTCTTATTGCTAGCATGCATTAAATACCGTCCTAAAAATGTGGTGTTATAAAAAATACGTAATCGGATTTGTGTTTGCCATGGTTTGAATTATTTGATTATATTTCAGGATTATGGGCGTTGCTATTGTAGCGAAGGGTTTGGAGGAGAAGACTGCTCAGTACCTTTATCTAGTTCCCAAGTAGTATTCACTGAACTTTTCAATACGGAGAAACTGAGTGACAGCGTGGACCACCATCGAAAGATGTTTCCTCGATTTGGACATACGTTGCTCTCAGATCATCGAGGCTCACTCTGGATGTTTGGAGGGTTTTCTCTGTCACATGGTCCTCTTAATGATATGAGGCTTTTTGATACCAAGAACAATACTTGGATGCAGGTAACGTATGATGTTTAGGGTAGTACAAGATAGTTTCAAAAAAGTGTAATTCCGTAGAACTGTTGAGACATCGTTTACTGATTAGATGTACCATGCATTGAATCGAATATGGAGTACTTCAGATTTAGTATATTTCAAACGTATTTACGTTTTGTAACAGCGACAATTCAAGGGAAGGGACTGTGTTATTGTGTGTGTGTAACCTATTAGGTGTAGTAGTAGAATTATTATTTTTTATTATTAATGGTATTTATGTTAATATTCTGCTTTTTTTAAAAAAAAATTATTAACTCTTTGTCCGTGGTTGAATATTGCAATGATCTTTTATTGTTGGTAGCTTATAATAGCTAATAGATCTTAGGTAGAGCCTTTCGACCGTTGGAGTCGATGGCGTTGTGGTTGATAAATAAGAACAAAAAAACGGTTGACTTTTACTGGCACCTTTTTATTATAAAAAGTTCCTCTATATGCAATTAAATGCAAGTACAATACAGTTGATTAACAAAGCGCCCGGAACACAGGCTGTATCGAGATATATTAGTGGTTCACCTCTTTACTTGTAGCGATATGTGTTTCTGATCTAGGTCGGTTTAGTAAGGAGTTAAGTGATAGATAGGATCTGACGACACCAAACCAAGTCAGAGAGGATTAGGTATTCCGACTCCAGACCAAATCGGGGGTAGAGGTTGGGGCTCTGACTCCAAACCAATTCAGAGGGTATAGGAAGAGGTGACCACTTTTTCGGATTGAAGTGAAGTGATAATCCTTAGGTGTCTGGTGGGCCTTTTATAGGTCTTTCCAGCTCCTCTTGTAGGCGTGACTTCAGTAACTCCAAGTTTCCCCACTTTTATCGTTTACGTAGACACTATTTGCCTTTGTTTACGTTTATTTGTTTACATTATGTCGCGTGTGCTCTATTGACACACATCCTGTTACAATATGGATATGAAAAGTTCACATATTCAAAAAGGAATATATCTGATTGTGGACTCATTATGGTTTACTGTATTGTATGCCGACATTATTGTTAATGTATCATTGTCTGTGTTTGTGTGTGGATGGGTGTATATCTATTTTCTGCCTATACGTCATTATATTGTTGTATGTACAACTCACTTTGTATGTATATTTATGGTTAAGTGGAAGAAAGGTCAAGCTTCATTAACTCCGTCATAATAAGGCGAAATAAATAAAATAAACTTTGTTAAGTTCGTGAGAGAGAATTTAGAATCAGTAATGACGTAGTTTTTGTAGTTTTAAAATAAATAAATAACCTTCCTATAAAAAATATTAAGCTTCTACTTTTCGTGCGAGTATTTCGAACTCTGTGCCATGATAGATTTTCGACACCAAGCGAGATGGCACAGCGGTAGCGCGTTCACGTCATTATCGGAAGGTCTCGAATCGGTCTGACCATCGTGACTGAGGTTTTCTCTAGTTTCTCTGTCATACTAGGCATTGTTGAATGGTATTTTGTATGAAGATCAGAGCTGCAACCTTACCTTCCGTAGGCTGAAAAAAAAAATCGTTGATGTTTTGGTTTTGTGATAGCAAATAGGGATCTGTTTGAATTATTTCCTAAAGGCTGATAAGTGGTAGCCTGCTATCTCGAAAATTTTTGATAAGACTACGCGAACTGTGGTGGTCGAATTTTTAGAAGGAAGATAAAATTAATTTTACGTTTGGAACGTTGCTTTTCATTATTATTATTATTATTATTATTATTATTATTTTTTTGTTTCAGGTCACCATTGATACTACTCAGGAGGCAACAACAATGCCTCAAGGCCGATACTTTCATGGGGCAGAAATCGATCATTCTCGAAGGGTCATTTATATTTATGGTGGATACACTTTAATAGACAAGAAAGTGAGCTTCACATTAAATGATTTTTGGAAGTTCAATCTTAAAAATCGAAGGTGGATCGATATTACAAAGGTAAAAGAGCGTTAGATTTAATAGAAACCATTCTGAAAGCTATTCTTGGCATTTCTTATATAATTGTCTGTGGTATTTCATATCTTGTATATTTTTTAATTATCTGTATACAATGGATATTTGAATGTAAAAGGTAACCAAAAAAGTTTTTTTCGTTTTTGACGTCCCATTAATCATACGCTCGCAGAGAGGAAACGAAATGACGCACATGCCTGCGAGTCTGACCATCGATCTTCTGCAATACAGGCACGGTGCCCACACACAGCAGTCATAGCTCGTTCAGTGTAAAAGAGAAATGGACGTATCGAAGTTGCTTGTTCGCGTGTGTTTCTTTTATGACTTTAAAGTGGGCCTGTTTGCTACTGCATCAAGTCGCCGCATATGCCAGGCATTTGGTGAGAATGCCGTGAACGAACACACAGCCAGGCACTGGTTCCAGAAATTCCGTTCGGGAGATGTGAGCCTTGCTGATGAACCTTGCTGTGGACGACCACATGTGTTGGATGACAAGGCCCTGAAAGCAGCCATCGAGGAGGACAGTGGTCTAACGTGTGATGAACTTGCAGAAAGGTTCCATGTTTCCGCTGAAACAGTCAGACTGCATCTGCATGGGATAGGGAAGTCATACAGGTTAAGCAAGTGGGTACCCCCACACATTGTCGGCAGCCAACAAGGAACAACGAGTGACAGCCTGTTTGTCCTTGCTCACTCGGCACCTGAACACACCCATATTTGATCGCTTTCTCACTGGTGACGAAAAGTGGGTCCTCTATGACACTCCCAAGCGTACCAGACATTGGTTGTCGCCACCTGACCCTGTTCCTCACACCTCAGGACCACCTCTGCACCCACGAAAGGTTATGCTCTCTGTATGGTTGACTTGTCGCCAAGTGGTGCATTACGAACTCCTTCCACCTGGTCGGACCATCACTGCTGACCTCTACTCACAGCAGTTGCAAAGGGTGCACCGTGCATTGCGGCAGAAGGAGCCGGCATTGGTGAATCGCAAGGGTGTGCTGGTCCTCCACGACAATGCCAAACCACATGTGGGAAAGAGGACCCGGGAAACCCTTCAGCAACTTGGCTGGAAGACACTGTGCCATGCACCATATTCGCTGGACCTTGAGCCAACAGATTACCACCTGTTGCATTCCCTCGACAACCACCTCCGTGGGAGATCCTTCGCCAATGAGGGAGACCTGCGGAAGGCACTCGCGGACTTCTTTGTCGCGAAGACCGCCCACTTTTATCACCCAGGGTATTGTGCAGCTACAGGAAGGTTGGCAAAAGGTGTTGGATGCTGATGGAGCTTACTTCGAAACCTAAAGGTACGTACCGTCTACTGTATTGCTCTTTGTTTATCACTGCTCTAGAACGACAAAAACTTTTTTGGTTACCTTGTATTTGAGTTTCTTGTATATTTTTTGGAGTGAGGAGAGTAAAAAGGTATAACAGGTAAAATTATAAAAGTATTGAAACGAATTTAAAAGTAAAATCTGCCCTTCAGTGGATACACAAATTATGAACAATTCCATTTAAAAACGAGTGACGCCATTTGCAAAGAAAAAACATTTTGTATTTAAGAATGACATCAGAAAGATTTCCAACAAACCACAGGATTTCATGGTCACTATACTTCTCGTCAAACAAATAAAATAACATAAGAACTTTCGCAAAACGTGTCTCCTCCAAGGTTAGAATAGTAACAGTTTCTCAAAGCAAAATGGACAAACAAGACCTTTCTCACTTGGAGGTCAAAATGTCAGGTTCAATCACATACGAAAATCCTTGATTGAATTGTTTGTCTCTTAAAGTATGGGAAAGACATGAACTAATACATGATTGTTCGATGAGTAATAAATAACATCAGTAGTTTCCAAAGAAAGTATGTGTGTAATTCAGAGATCATGGTCACAAGTGAGTCGAGACAAGGACAATTCCAAATACCGTTATTCCTTCACGAGTGAACGCTCCTTTCCTTTTCCTCCTCCTTAACCCTGAATGATAAAACTCACGTGGACTCCCATGAGAAAGCAGACAACCCTGAACCAAAATTAATAAAATCAACCTGAACATTAAATCGAGAGGTCAGTCTTGACTCTTTGAGTCAACCAGTCATTATCAAATCCGAACTGTTAACTTACTCGTTACGCTAGTGTGTTAGAAAGTGATCATAGGCGAATTTTATCTAAGTTTATTGTTAAACTTCATAACACCAGAACGTGTTTCTGCAATGAACATTATAACAATCACGAACTTTAGTATATTTGTGTGTAATAGAAAAACTAGAAGAAAACGAAGAAAGTGCTAGTGTTATTGACAGTATGAAGGAACGTTTATTTTCCTACGCAATTTAGTGAAGACAGAGACTTCTTCAGTGAATATTAGAAAAGTATGTGTGTATCAGGGCATGATTATCAAATATACAAGTAAACAAAATCATTCTAAATTCCAATCGGCAAATGGAAAGATTATTAGCTATAAAAGTAGTTCATGTTAGTCAAATAAAATAGTAAAAATGTCAGTTCTTATTTCAATGTCATATCAGCAAGTCGTTCCATAATTATTAAGTAGTTAGGTCTTTTAGGAGTAATTCAATGTTGTTTCTTCAGGGAAAAGTAAGTGTTTCCAAGTGTGTCAAATATGTACAAATAGTGTTTTTAATGATGATGTCCGTTTTATAACTAATACATTCCGGTCCGCTACGCCTCCCCGTGATCTAACTGCGGTAAGCAACAGTCAAATACAAGCAAAATAAACAACCACACAGCGAAGGTTGAATAATATACTGTATATATATATATGTATATATATATATAGTACAAAAGAAAGCCCGGAAGGCAATTTAAGGTAAATTTAAGACAAATGGAGGAGAAAAAAGGATAATACTTACAGCTTACTTTCACATTAGATCACACATATTCACATGTACACATAAAAAAAGTCACTATTTTTCGTGTATTCACACTTTTTCAAGTAGAGAGGAAGAGAGCGAAGTTCACGTGTTCACAAAGTACAAGTTTGAAGAGACAGTGGCGACATGTAGCGGACAAAGCATCAAAACTGGAGAACAACTGACTGCTGTAGCACGTAGATATCCGGAACTTGAAATAATAATAACTGTATAGCGTGTAAGTACAAGGTAGGATCGTGGATGGAAATGTGTTGAAAATGCAGAGGAAAAGGGGAGCTTAGAGTTATTGAAGGTTAAGGCCAGGTTTTATTTTCCGGCTCAAACCGTGAATAAAGGCATTATCCCACAGAAGGCGTGTTGAGGTGCTGGTTGTAGGGGGTAAAATGTGGATTACGGCAACCAGGAAAGATAGATCAAAATTGGTAGTGTGTGTGCAAGGAAACTGGGGCATCCGGTTTGTTGATAGTACAGAAGTGACGATGGTTATTAATTCGAATGTTAAGAGCACAACTTGTTTCCCCCACATAAAAGGCATCACAGAACTTGCAGATTAGGATGTATATAACATTAGGGGTGTAGCATGTACCCTTGGGATTGAGGGTGTACCGACCATTAGCAGTATTGATAGTGATTGTGGGAGAAGTGATGAAAATGGAGTAGACCTTACATCTGGGTCTCTGGCATGTCTGTGCGCCGGTTTGGTGTGGTGGCAAGGAGGGATTCGTACGAATCAAGATGTTTCTAAGATTAGGTGGATGTTGAAAAACTATTCTAGGTTTTTTATGTGTATATGTGAATATGTGTGATCTATTGCGAAACTAAGCTGTAAGTATTATCCTTTTTATCTCCTTCATTAGTCTTCAAAAAGAATAATACTTACAGCTTACTTTCGCATTAGATCACACATATTCACATATAAACATAAAAAAAAGTTACTATATTTCGTGTATTCACACTTTTTCAAGTATAGAGGAAGAGAGCGAAGTTCACGTGTTCACAAACTACAAGTTTGAATAAAGATTATCTGAGATAAGCAATGCCTACATGTGTACTAGTAGAAAATGCACGAAGTTTAATGACCTATATTGTGATCCCGTAATGCTGGAATATGTTAACAATGATTCAATCTTAAATATTTGACACGCTTTGCTTCGCTGGGGGGGCTGCGCCCCCCTTTATCGTAAACAGAGCCTCTCTGGCAGACTCCATGCTACAAATATACCACCTACCGAGGGGGGGGGGCTGCGTCCCCATTTGGTTTTTTTCTCTATTTTTGTGACCTACCCATCATGGCACACCTTCATACCAAGTATCGTTTGTCTAGACTTAGTGATTTAGAAAATGTGTTTTAGGACGGGCATTTTGCATTAAAGAGGGCAACTTTTTTAATGTTTTATTATATTGTCGTGACTTTCACGTAAAGACACAACTAAAAATAAAATTTGATTTGTTTAGCTCAAACGGTGTCAAAAATGATATTTCGGCAGCCATTTTGAATCAAAGATGGCGACTTTCCCAAAACATTTTATTATTTTTCTAAACTACTAATTATGATACACCTTTATGCTAAATTTCGTGCTTCTACTTCAAAGGTTGTGGAAAATGAAATTTTAAATCCGCCATGTTGAATCCAAGATGACGTCTTTAGGTAAAGTGTCAAATATTATATTAACCTACAGTTGATAATGTACCCTTATACCAAATTTCATTTCAATAGCCCCAGTAGTTTAAGCTCTCTATTCTATACAACAATGGGTTTAGCGGCCATTTTGGATCCAAGATGGCGACTTTTACAAAATTTGAAAATATTTTCGTAACCCACTAGCGATAGTGTACCCCCATACTAAATTTAATTTCAATAGCCCAAGCCGTTTAGGCCCTCTATTCTATACAACAATGGGTTTGGCGGCCATTTTGGATCCAAGATGGCGATTTTTTTCAAAATGTCGGATTTTTCCCTTTACCTACTCATAGTCCTACACCCTCATACCAAATTTGGTGTTTCTAGCTCCAGTAGTTTGGCCTGTGAATTATGATGATGAGTCAGTGACCATGCGGCTATATAGTATATGGATGTCATATACATATTTTAGGACTGACGTATATGCAATGAATCAATTATTTTCGAAATCGTGGACTTGGCGATTGATTGTCTCTGTATATGTCAACTATTTTCTGAGTTAGTTTAGGGACAACGAACTTACTAATCCAGCTTTGATAATGATAAATTGATAGTATGTTGCCTACAGAGGAAATTTCTATGGATCACAAGCATTGATTTGATGGACCAAAGCCCAAGCTGTAGAAATCATGTACCAAGGGTTTGACTCCATTTAGTTTCCGTTGACATTGGTGTTTTTCTTCTTAACCAAATTATTGTTAGCTCTGCAATATTCCATAGATTGTGGGCAGCAGAACAAACTGTGTTGTCTTGAACTACTGAGAGTTCGGTACTCATCTCTCATCCTTCAGGAAAATGGGCAAACTTGCGTCAGGCTCATACCATACCTATACCATACTAGTCAGCACATCCAGATTACGAGAAAAACGCACATAATCTACCTCAGTAGTGTAGTGGGTGGAGTGTCAGCCCAAAATCGTGATATCCTGGGTCTGACTTATACCAGGAAAGAATGTAGCTGAAAAAAGTTGGTATATGGGGACGAGAAAATTGGAGTTCAAACATACATTTGCATATGTATGTGAGATACGATGAACAAATTCCAACTAGCAATGTAAGTGTATCCTAATAGAGGATCTGCGTTTCGGTATGGTAAACGCTCTCTTTTTTGGCGCGAACAGACCCGGTCTCTATTCACGGTGGGAGCTTACCCAGCATTGTAAATACAATTGAGGAGCTAGTTAAATAAAGAAGTAACGGACACCGCTGACAGAACCCAGGAACATCGGCAATACGTAGTTGAACGAGAGACATCTGCTAGACCAATGCCCGATTTGGATTGCGGCACTGTGGAGTTTAGTATATCAATAAGCCGTTTATCTGTACTGATTATTGGAAGCATATGTAATAGGTACATGTATTGGATTGGAATGTTATTGTATAAAGTGCTCATTCAGTTTGTTAACTATTTCTAGCTGACAAATAATGATGAAGTTAAAGCAAGAAAATCTTGTCTCATGTAAACCGTTGGAAGCGTAAGCGGGCGATAGTGAACAATATAGAGCAATTCCGCTAAAAATAGAACAGAAATGGTCCCACATATGACAGATGCAAAATATTCCTAATGAGATTTTTTAAATGAAAAGTGATTGCACAATTGTTAAAAGAATATGAAAATTTAAAAAAAAAGTCTTCAAATCGGTCAATTTTCAGTTTTTTAAATGAAAAAAGGAAGAAAGAAAATTGATATTAAAAATTAGTGTCTGAATATTACGTCCCATACATGCCGCTTAACGTACTACTAATAACTGAGAACACACACTATAAGCACGATTCAGGAATGCTCGAGATGAGTGTAAGCCGTAGTGTCCATACAAATAATTTATCTTAGATTCTGTAGTGCCATATAAATGAATGTAAAATTTTGAGAAGTGATTGTTTTTTATTTATTTATTTTGCAGGTGCATAACAATCCACCACCGTTAGCTGGCCATACATTAACTCTTAGACGTCATGCTGATTCTGAAAGTCTCATCGTCATCGGCGGATTTGATTCTGCGTATGGGTTTCTGGAGGCTGTGTGGGAATATGATCTTAAGACTGAAATGTGGAGTGCTCTTAAAACGTTCGGGAATAAACCTGTAGGTGGGTAAATTTTTAATGTGAGCCAAATACTTTTATCGAGACTATTGAACTATGTATTATGTAGGAAAAATACATCGTTTCATTAACAATTAAAATTTGTGTATTCGCCGTCATTATATCCATAATTCTGAATTCTTGTGTAAGATATTTCTGTTAAGCAAGCAACATTTCTTATAATATTTAAGGTTCTTGGTTTCATGTAAACTAGAACTGCTGTTGCTTAATTTGTAAGTAAGCATAATGATCTGTAAATAATGTTCCTTCTTTTCCTTACTGTCCTTTCTTGTACGTTGTTTATTATTTCGAAAAAGGAGTTCGGAGCGAGCAAGTTCGATAGATTTAATATTATTATTTTACTCTACACTGACGTCACAATGTGTTAAACAAACATATAAGTAAATTTTTATTGTTGTCTGGTTTACAAATGCTTCTTTTATTTGTATATTCACTTTCGGCTTTAGTATCCAGCACGTACCTTAATGGAAACCTTAAAAGTGCGTTAAATAATCGAAACACTGTTCGATTGTGCTGTAAGTTGGTATGAGAAAGAGGCATATTGTGACGCGTAACCAACAGTTGGTGTAGCACAAATCTGGAACGCTACAGGAGAGCGCCAGCAGTAGTATCAAGATGGCGCTCCACTTTCAACATGCACCAAAGAGGAGTTTTTTGAGTGGTGAAGGGATCAAACTTACCGAAATTTATCACAAAATGGAAGTGCAGTATGCATGTTTGGTGATGGTGGTACATGTTTGTCCCTGCAGCAAATATATACGAATGGAGCAGGAAGATTTGTAACGGCTTTACTTGTGTCAGACGAATTCTCCACGACCAGATCAGGTACACAAGTATCGGCAGGCAGGGTTATGCTGACGGTTTTCTGGGATGAATGAGGGGTTATTTTGGAGAACTACGCGCCCAGGGTGAAGGAGTCAACAGTGTTATGTATGCAGATCTCAGGAACCACCTCCGTCCTGCATGAAAGTCAAAACGACGTGGGCTTCTGAGTGAAGGAGTTTTGTTACTACAGCAAAATACTCGCCATCATACTGTCCATACAACTGTGTCAACAATCATGGATATGTGTTTCGAATGTCTTTCCCATCCGCCGTATTCTCCAGACCTCGCTCCAAGTGAGTTTTATGTCTTTTGACCGTTCAAAGAAGCTGTAGGGAGCAAGTCCGACTACGAGGTACTGCAGATGGTTCATGAGTGGCTGCGCATTACGCCAAATATTATTTCTCGATGTATCCATGCACTTTTCAAGCTCTGGAACACTTGTATTGCACGGCAGGGGGTCTGTTATATTCTATTCTCTTTTCTATTCAATAAATTCCACGATAAAATGATTTAAGGTTTTCATTTGACTCACCCCCGTAGTATGCAGAAAGGATAGCAACCTTATGAATGTGTAGGTTGCTGTAAATTTGTATGATTTGTAAGGCTGTTTATTGAGCTTGAATGTGTAATATATGAACTACGGAAAATACACGAACGAATGAATTAGCTAATGTACTATTGTGAAATGGTATAGCCAAATATTTTTGGCTCCTTTGTTTTGATGTTTCAGAAGT
>JAGDQP010016271.1:20532-40918 GCA_022664845.1 Lepisma saccharinum | reverse complement strand
CGTGGTCCCGGTCGCTGGTGAAACCCTTGTTGTCTCATACAAAGACGTGGAAAATGAAAGCATGCTTCTTCCGTTTTTCAACGTGACCCAATTACGATTGTATCAACTGACTGAGGATGTAGGCTACGATAGAGTCCTGAACGTAGATACAGTTTCAATCATGTTCATTGAAAGGAAACGAGAAAGACGCTTGCTAACCACGACGAACTACCTCGAGGAACTCACCGTTGAAATACCAAGTGGGTACGAAATGTGCCGGTTCATTGGTCTGAGGCCGAAAATTTACGCGTACATGATACGCAATTTGGCAACTGGGGAAGTCAAGGAAATTATAAAAATTCTCGGGATTACCCTCAATTTTCGGACTCTGAATGAAATTGATTTTCAGCATTTTTATGATGTCATAACTAAAAAGACCGAACGCAAAATTATACTTTCCCCGAATAATATCCGGAGGAAGCCAGGGTTTATTATCGTTTCTAGAATCGAGAGCAAGACCCATAAAATGACAACCAGTAAACATCGACTTATCATACGAGACGTAACTGAAACGGACTACAGGACCCTACCCTATGGGTATAGACGTGACTAATGGACGGACATGCGTGAGTGTGTAAGTTATCATTCTGTAAGTGTGTACGTAGGTATGGATGCATGTGATTATAGGGAGTCTATCGTGAGCATCATGATATAAAACGGAAATGTACTATAGCTTTCCGTTAGTAGCAAGCGACATGTTGCCACTACAACACCCGGTAACGGTCTTAATCGCAGGTCCTTCGAAGGCCGGTAAGACCTGCTACGTCAAAAAATTATCGAAACAAAGATAGAATGTTTGAAGTAAAGTTCAATGAGATCGTCTGGTGCTACGGAGGGGCAGTACCGAATACCGAACACTACTGAATTCTACCATGGAATTCCGGATATGGACACCTTTAACATTCAACAAAAATCAATAATTATTATCGATGATCTCATGAGTATAACGAACCAAGACATTACGATTCATTTTACAAAATACGCCTATCATAAAAGTTTAACTGTCATCTTTATTGGGCAGAACCTATTCCCAAAAGGGAAACATGCACGGGCATCACAGCAAACACGCATTATCTCGTGGTGTTAAAAACCCACGTGATAAACTACAAATCGAATACCTTGCAAGACAAATTATGCGCAGACAAAGTGAGGGTGTTGTTGAAGTATTTCGAAAAACCACCGAAAAACCACATAGTTACCTCATGTTTGATTTAACACAGCAAACACCAGATGCGTTACGACTAGGTACAAATATATTGCCAGATGAAACCATGAATGTATAAGCACAAGTAAAAGAAATGCATACCCCCATTACGATCAGCCGACAGTAAGATGTCAAGCCTAAAGCATTACCGTAGTGAGTTTTGTACATTTTGCAAATGCAAGCAACGGAGACTCATCCTACAAAAAGCATCCGGGGGACTTATACGTACCATTGCACAGGTGGCCAAAACACAATAAATGGCAAAATTCACTTGTCTCCACGCCAGAACCAACTTCTAAGTCGGTACAAGAAAACGCTACGTGCCCTGTCCCCTGCAAAGAAAAATATAAAGCAACGTCGCCGATTACTTCTACAAAAGGGTATTGCATTACTACCGTTACTATTAGCACCGATCGTAAGTCCAGTTGCGGAAAGTCTCTTTAATCGATAGAATGGAATTGTCACAGTTCCAAAATTGATTTTGGTGCCTGAACAGGGAACAGCACAAATGGCTTCAAGCGTAAAATTTACTGAATCAAATCAAGCACGTTTAGATCATGAAATGCAAAACATATTACAACGGACTGATATTACACCACATGAAAAATGGAAAATATATCAACGGGCATTGCACAGGTACTTGCAACATAGCCCACAATCACATAAACGAATCGCATAACCCCTACTGGATTCTGACCCGTTGGCAGGCACAGCATCTCCAATCCCATTACGCCAGTTAATTCTCGATTCTGTTCCAAAAACTCTTAGTCGCAGAACGGGTGTCTTATTAAATCTAATGCAGGCATCCAAGCGAATCAGTTGGGATTCAACAGGTGTGGTAAGAATACATCGAAACATCGTTCCAGGTCAAATATAATTGATCTCGTTAATGAGGTGGTAAGGAAACGTACAGCCCCTCATCCCATTGTTATTCAGGATATTAATATTGGGAAAGAACTAGTTAGTTTCCAGTTTCGGGCGAGGGCATTGCCCATTCGGAAGGTAGGGCAACAAAAAAAACGCACTCTCCCAAAAGCAAAGAAAGGCAAAACCACGGCAGAGAAACTAAATACCATATTTCGGAACTTTAAATTTTACAAAATGTAATCATGTTAATATCCTAAGTGTTATGTTAATATTATACGTATAACGATCCAGTGTCTCTAGGAAGTATAGCAAAACTAAAACGGAAAACCGGTAAGTCCGTACGTACAATTAAACATTTGTTAGCATAACAGGATGCAAATACATTACATGCGCCTGTACGTAAAACGTTTCTCCGAAAACAATGTTATACGAGTGGACCAAATGAATTACTGCAAACTGATTTACCGGATATGCAAAACGTTGCAGAGTATAATTATGGGTACAGATACATATGTGCAATCGATGTGTTTTTACGGTATGCGACTTGTATTCCTGGCAAAAAACGGGCCCGGAGGTAGCGGAAGTCATTAAATCCATTCTAAAAACGCTAGAATTAAAGTTAGAACATTGTCAAACGGTTCTGGGTACGGAATTCTACAACCAACACGTGAAATGTGTATTTGACAAGTACGAGGTAAATCATTATAGTGTACATTCGAAAATGAAAGCGGCGTTTGTCGAACATTATATCCGTACCCTAAAGGAGAAAATCTACAAATACTTTACGGCGGAAAATACGTACCGGTACATTGATGTACCGGACGAATTCATACATAGTTATAATCACACAACACAATCCACAATTAAAATGGCACCTAGTGACGTGTATGATGACAATGTCAATCAGGTATGGCACACACTCTACGGTAGTAAACAAAACCCAGAAACCAGTATGTAAGTTGCAGTCGGGGGAGTACGTACGTGTACGTAAATATAAACTTAAACTCGAAAAGAGATTCCTACCCAAATGGTCACGAGAAATTTCCATTGTATATATTGCAATAAAATTACACCTGTCACATACAAAATCAAAGACTGGAACGGAGATCCCATCAAGGGAAGTTTCTATACCCAGGAACTGCAAAAGGTGCTTGTAGGAAAGCAAACAACGTACCATATCGAAAATGTGCTGAAACGTAGAAAGCGCTAGGTCTATGTGAAATGGTTATGGTATCCGTCAAGTATGTATAGCTGGGTACTCAGACGATCCGTTCAGAGGCATGACGTCATCCACAAGCGGATAAGTTGTATGTAACATTACTGTCAAATGGAAGTGCACATGTATTCATACTTCTCACCGGAGATTGGGTGGTTCGGCTAGCCAGTGTACGTAACCCGTTGAGTTTCTATAATCCTCCCCTCGACGAGGATATAATTATTGAAACGGCAGGCAAAAAGAGAACGCAATATATTAAATTTCCACTCGTCTACTATGATTCCATGCCGACATTGTTGGAAAGTATTGTACAAACACTAAAGGCACAAGAGCGGGAACAGGCACTCAAGGAGGCAAAGGAACGGGGGGATAAAAACGAACGTCTGCGCGTAGCACTTGAATCGTTACTCAAAGTCACTAATCAACAATCTAGAAGCCGAACTATAGGCCACCGATGAACATGACGTGGACAATTTCGGTGATGATCCGCGAAGTTCGGACGCGGACATGGAAAATATTATTGATCGCATGTTGTACTATGATTATACCCGGAATTGGGCCTTCATTAAACAGACGATATCCTACACGACATTTTGTCAGTGGTATGACACCGGGACTACAAAACCTACTTGGCTTTAGTCAGGATCTAAACGTGGAATATCACAGCATACACTATTCCCCGCATAGTAGTCGTAAATGACCAATCGTCGTCACCATTGCTGCGCCATATCAATGTAATCTCGATGTTATTATCCCATATGTATATGTCTATATCGTCAAAACGAAACCGTATATGGGGAAGGTATTTCGTAAAATCAGTGTACCAGAGTACCAGTAGGGCCAAATTCAGCCGTATACGTTCAATAGTCCGCATTACGTGAAGGTGGGAAAGAAATATTTCGATACACTCCATGAGGACTTAAAAGGTTAAAGTGGACAAAAAATGCCATTCCAATTTGGAACGTCACGCGTAACCTTGTTTCCCGGTATTGGCATATTTCATCAGAATGAAGAACATACCATTACCTTGCACGATTATCCTAATGGCTATACGCTGTATGCATTTATTCACCAACAAGTTCTCTCGTCGACACGACATGGGATGTCGTTAAGGATTATCCTGCGAATATAAAAATTGGTTTTACTGAACGTTTAGCGCAATCCATCACCTGTGTTGTCTATGCACAATTTGATTCCCTGATCCAGATCGACAAGGACCGGAATATTTTCACCGATAATACTCTTTAAAGTGTCAGAAATGGTATAAAAGGGGTTGTGTGAACCGATACCTTCTCTCAGTAGTGAGTAGGTGACAGCATGCGTGCCATAATTCATTTCTCCGACTTTGATCACACCGGCGATGATGACTACATCGTCAATGAAGTGGCCATTGTAAATCCCGATGCTAATACGATGCAAAATTGGGTTTTTCAAGCTCCCTCTGATCCTAGTGAACTCCCGCTAACCATTCAGTTGGATAATGATTTCCTATCCACATATGTATTTGGCATTGACTGATCCGATGGAGATGTTCCGTACAGTAGTGATTTACAACGTATCCTTGTCAAGTATACGAAATTCATTCATACTCTATATACCCATGGTCAGCCCGGTCAAAAGGATTTACCACAGGTACTTGGACGGACCGTTGTTAACATAGAGGACGTCCAGCGTCCCAAGGCTATGCATCTGTTATTTCCTGCAAATCATTGTGACCATTACCAACACCAGTTTTCAACCTTTCGCTGTGCACTGTACGCGGCTCAGTGTTATGTTAAATTCAGTACCACGATCTAGCACAATGTGTGTCCCACGATTCGCCATGTGTATATAACCCATTATTCCAAGCCCCAGTGTACGCACAGTGCATGATGATGAGCGTACGTCCACGTGACTATGTGGAACCACCAACTGTTAGATGTGGTGATACACGATTGCCGTACAGCATCCATATTAAGTGGCATTTATGCGCTGAATACAGTAACTGAAATCGTACAACCACCTGTTGCCCTAATTGTGAACCTAAGTCCATCGTATCGTGAAGCCACACATTGGATCATCTTGTATATCAATAAGCAGCAGCGGGGGATTTACTTTGATTCCCTTGCACAACCACCGCCGAGATCAATTGTTCATTTCCTCCAAAGAAACTGTAAAGTATTCCATGTAAATGACATTCATTACCAAGCAGATGATTCCGTGTTATGTGGTATGCTTTCTATTGTATACCTTTACTTTAAAGTACGTAATGTAAATGTTAAATCAAAACTCTCAACCATCAACCCAACATGGAATGATAAGCCTGTACGACAGTACGTCCGACATATCAAAAAGCAACCAAACTGTAAATTGTAAAAAAAGACAAAATAAATGTATATTTTAACTTACGTTGTAGAGTAGTTGTAAGTTCACATGCAGTAGAGTGGTTTATTGTAATAGAAACATTTTTTACCTCTATTCCTTTTGTGTTCTGGGTTTTATTTCAAGAAATCACAATCACCTTAATTTCTTGGGTTATATATATATTTATTGGTACTAGGTTTACAAGTGTAATGTGGATATGCCATTCACCACCTTTGCCGATTGTAACCGCATCCAACACTGTAACTGTATGCAGGTTCGCAGTGCGCATGCATACTCTTGCACTGGTTAGCAATACGTACAGTTGGTAATAACTTTAAATTGTAATGTGCGCAACGCGGGACATGCTTGATCTTCAAGGTTTGTTACATTCCCCAATTGGACAATCTTACGTGAAACAACCATATTTTCATTACCCTTACAGTAAAAGATGGAATCCATCTCGCAACATTGTGTTAGAAGATGGCGGATATGCGATACTGTATACCCATTGGATATATTCCACTCTTACCCGTGCAAATTAGTAGTTAGCCAATCCACTTGACGTTGGTACTCTACAGCTAAATCGGAACGTTCAGATGGTAGCTTGAACAGGCAATGGAATATTAGTGTCGCATCACATGCAACCACACAAAATTCACGGATAATGTAGTCGTTAGGGGAAATCTTAAAACCTTGAAAATCAATAATTAACTGCTTTGCGCATAATACACGTGAACCCACTGGGTTCTGCTGTTGAAGCACTAGAAGCATCAATTGTGCAATGCACTATGGATCCTTGATAAACTGATGAACTACGTTTAATAAAGGTCTCTTCAAAATATTAGTAAGACCCTGTGCAATGAAAATGGAATAATATTCGCCAAACCGTTCAGGATTGTTCATATGACTTGACACATACTACGCAATCACCGTTCCTGTTTTCCAAACGTACAGGCAGTTGTGCACTTTAAGTAAATTATAATCGGTACACTCAATGGGATTGGTTTGCAAGTACGTACCGATGGTGGTCAATACGTATTTGTCTACAATATAGTCACCTCGACAATGTGTACACACATATTCACTACAAGGATGCACTACCACGGAAGATTACACATACACCACGTAGGATTGTACGAGGTGATCTGATACTTCGGGTACTCAGAGGTTTCCCGCCAAATGAAAGCGATTAGTTAATACCTTTTGATCAAGAGCTGTTAAGAACTAATTAAGCTCTTAAACGTTTTCTAAGTGCCCTGTGGAAAAACAATTAGTCAATAGCTTCTTAATTGCTTTCGAACATATCGAAATATTTTTCTAAGTCCCAGTGAGATATAAAACAGGCATGGAGGGCTAAGGGTTCATATCTACGGTACCGCTTGTGAAGGGACTATGAAACATTGGGAGGGTACTGAGCTTACGTATGGGGCGTGTTGACCCTCTAACCCCCTGCCCCACCCTACCCCATTTTTATTTTTTATATATTTTATTTATTTTTATTCATTTTTGGGGGGAATCAACAAAGGAAAGAGAGAAGAAAGAGAAAAGGAAAAAGTATCTTCAAACTTCCTTTTGTTTCCTCATATTATGCGAGGGTGACGACCTTCAACTCCCCTGACCTATTTCCCCTATTTAGTTCCTTTAGAACCTACGGTGACATTTTTCTCATAATGCTCACCTCTCCTTAATCACCTTACATGAGATCTTACTCTCCTGGGTGTAGTGTGCCTGGAGCGGCGGCCTCCGCGATGCTATGTCTTATTGTTGAATTTTCTTTGCGAGTGCGGGTGCGCGGAGCGGTTTAAAGAACTTTTGCGAGCGTCTTAATCTCGGTGAGCTGTGGGGCGTGATCGATTGTTAGCGCGATGTCGGGTACCCAAAAGGGTCAGGAATCTCCTTTTAGCAAGTACGATTTGTCTGAAGAAGTAATGAGAGAGCAAGAAAAAGCCTTGGGGAAGAAGGAACAGGAAATCGAGAAGAAAAAGAGAGAAGCGGAGCGAAGAGCTGAAGGAGAAGATGAGGCGAACGCCGGTTACCAGAACTCCTCCAAGTGGAATAGCAGAGATGAATCTAACTAGGACAAAGACAGGAATGAAGAGAACTACATCTTAACCGGCAAATGGGGATGGTGAAGACAAAAAAGTAAGGAAGATGATGATATAACCATTGATCAAGAACTTGAGGCCAAACACGATAAACTTTTCACATATTACGAAAAGTCACTTGAGGAAATAGATAGAGCATTGGAGACATCAGGATGCGGGGAAAAACCAATAAGGGAAATTAAGCTAGCAGTATTAAAATACCTGATTGCAAACCTCTACATTAGAGGAAAGACGGCTGAACAACTAGACGCCAATTAAAGTCTTAAAGAGATCATAAGGAGAGGAAGACAAACACACAGGGAAGAATAAAAACAATGAAAACTTGAAAAAAGAGCAACAAAGGAAGAAGAAGGGAGGACGGCTGAAGAAAATGATATTAGATTGGAAGAAAAAATATTGATGATGGAAAAAGAAATCAATAGATTGCGAGGAATTATTAAAGAACATTCTAAATATAAACTACTAGTGGCAAGGAATGTGGGTAGAATGGACAGGATTGAAGAAGTGAACAACACTTTGAAAGAGCAAAATAAAGAGGAAGACCGAATGGTAGTCATGTTGACCTCGGCTAATGCGGAATTTCAAATCAAGTTTGAATATGAGGATAAAATCAACAAGGAATTAAAGAAGAAAATTGAAGAATTGAAATCAAGGATAAATGAATTGATAAAAAATCAGCAATTCACTTTTAACAAATCTATGGTTCAACAACTTAGTTTTGCTGACGCGCTGAAGTAACCAGCTATCTCGAAAAGGCAACAGAAAATTGTTCGTTAGACCAAATGAGGGAGAATCGATGACACAGCTCAGAAGCAACTGGGTTGGAGCCATCGACCCTGAGAAAGATAATATTGGGGCAACGACCTACACCGAAACAAAATTATGATGGTACAGTGTGAGACGCGTGAAGTTGCTACTCGAATAATCAACAAGGATGGAATCAAGGATACATTCCATACTGAAGAAAAGAAGAAGAACCCACTATTAATAATTTATAATGTAGAATCGGAGCTAACTAATGAAAAGATAATATTTAAAGTGATGAATACTAATTATGGGCAATTGATAGAGGCAGCACTAATGACGTCAAAGGTAGAATTTCGAACGGGGCCTAAAGGGAAACGTGTCTGCCCTATAGTGTTGGAATTCTCTCCGGAAGTAAGAAGGGCACTTCTCGATAGGCCCAGAATTAACATTAATTACACTGGTGATTGTGTTAAAGACTACTTAGTCGTCGCAAAATGTTTCAAATGTGGCGATTTGGGTCATATTACTATTTTTTGTGATGGCCCGCAGCTATGCTCGCACTGCGGAAACAAAGGACACAAGAAATATGGATGTCCAAAAAAGAACAACCCAGGACATGCATACCCTGCCTTATGAGGAAAAAGGATTGCAAGGTCTCCGATCCCAAAGAATGCGCAACTTATATGAGCTTACTCGCGCCGGCCATAAGTAAAACTAATTATGGATAAGGACCTGAACAATCTGACTATATTTGAGAAAATTTGGATTAGACATGATTTGGACAAATAAAGAACAAGATGCAAAATTTACAGATTGGATAAATGATAATTACGAAACAAAACACATTAAAAATTCTCTGACTATTACTGAGGAAAATCTAGATATAGAAGAATCTGAGCAAACAATAATGCATTTTGTCAATCCTAATTTGGCCACTTTTCCGAGGGCTTTTGCGTTCCTTGTAGCTGAATCCCATGGCAATTTTGATTTCAAACATATGGACAATATACCCATAAACAGGAGCAACGGTAGGGAGCTCAATCTTTTTCACAGCGTAAATATTATTGGTTGGAAGTTCATACATATAAAATCTACTAGAGAAGAATTTACACAAGACAGAGGACGTACTGGAATTTATGCAAAAAATTGAATTAAACAAGAATATTGAACTAAAAATACCGGTAATAGGGATGGGATTATGGAGATACAACCATGAAGATGTCTTAAGGAATTTTAATCAATACAATATAAATAGTAATAATAATATTATTTTAGAATGTACATAAATGATAAGAATTTATTTAAAAATACTAAATTGTGAGAAGATGAACTTTAGTATATTCTACAGTTCAAAGCGAGATAACGTGAAAGAAATTCAAAATTTGGGACAAATGTAATATGCAAGATGAACAGGAATTAGTGATAAACTTAACTGATTCTGAAACCGACAACGAAACTGATGGCGAGGAAGTAGATGGTTTACAAACTGATAACAAACTGAAATCTCCTTAACAACTAAAGAGAGATCGGAGGCGACTGTTGGAATTCAGGATGGAAAAGTAAATTATGGTTCAATTTGAAATGCTTGAACACAGACTCTTAACAAGAGGAGTTGAAGTTGCTGGTTCCAAAGACTTTGCCCAACGATAAATTAACAACTAAGCAGCAATCATCGACGCAGAAGGAAGAAGTAAAAAAGATGGAAGATTTTAATGAAGAGGTTCGAAATCAGGACAAACACAATGAAGCAATCGTCAAGGAAGACTGCTTGCCGGGTAGCGCGAGCGGACCCAGGGAACAACGAAGAGAGACGTACAACATTGACGTCCAAAAAAAATATGTAGTTCAGTGGTTCTATAACCATGGAATTTTCAGATATTTTAAAGTGGTATAACATAACAAACCAATAAGACACGTGACCAGGCTTCTTACGTAACACATGAACTGTAAAATACAAGTTCGCCTTTTACCAGCTCACCTTCGTGGACGACTGGTCAACACGTCAAAAGGTCCAGGAGTTCAAGTAGTTCGATGGGATCGATATGTTGATGTAGTAGGAACATGGATGGACGGGAATCAGTGACTGTTAATTAACAATTCAGTTTGTGTAGTTTTTTGTCTGTTAATATAACAGCTTCCCTGATTTCGGAAATAGGCTAGAAGTAGTTTCGGAATAATGAATACCAATTACATTCTCCAAAATCCAGACTCTTTGAAGAGATAGGTACTGAACCACTTCTGGTAATTTTTTTTGTTAGCGAATACGTAAAGTCCAGGCTCTTAGCGAGTTAAACGGATTTGCTGCGTATTTGGCAAATTAAAAATTAAATAGTTTTTAACAGTGCAAATTTTAAGCTGCCCAGTGATGTGATTAGCTTTGCTTGTTGTATATGTCGGTTAACGTCTGTTGATTTATGAGAATAATTAATTTACCGGCTTAAATTTAAATTTCTTTAATAAATGAGCACAATTCTTCGTATTAGAGAATTTTGTTATTATGACGAATGTGAGTGTGTGTGATTGGATGCGTACATTTTTTGTAGCCGATCTCTGAACAAAACCATGTTTGAAGAAGAGACGTCACTTGCCGAGAATACCTTCCCTTATAATGTATTGTCTCGGTGTTTCCTAACATTAGCTTGCTAGATAAGGAAGTATCGATCTTTCGTCTTTTCTTCACTTTCTTCATTTATCAACGATGGTTATATTAGAGTCGAGGTTTATGATTTTTTCGGAAAGCCTTTACGGCTATGCTTTACGCATTTTGTTGCAACTTTATGAGTGCAGTCGCCTTGTATTAAGGTTAGTTCAAGTCACAAGCTGGTGTATCGGCTGGGAGTGACCTATTTTTGCGTTAAACCAAACAATACGTATGAGACCTTTACGGCTGAGAAAACCTTGGTAACTGCTGAAGTCAGTTATTACCCAACCTCTGTATTCGACTCGTGTCTTAATAAACTGTTTCAATCTGTTCGATAATTATACTGAGCTGTGGAATGAATTGCTGCTAATTAGAGATTCTCCACCAATTCAATTATAGAAGTCTTACCTAATACATGAATATATATTTTGGGTGTGAGGATTTATGTCAGAAAACTTACTGCCCCGAAAGAGAATCTAAGTATTTGAAGGAAAAATAAAGTATACTCTGATTAACGAATTACATTAGTTTTCTTGTCTATACCACTGTTCCTTAAAGTTCCAAGAAAGAAATCTCTTACTTATGTCATAAGTAAGTATTTGGCATTTTATCTGGCTGTTAGGTACATTCTTTTACTTTTTGTTGATTTAAAATATTTCCTTTGGTATCAAGGGAGGCACACGGGCATTTGTATTATATGTTTCTTTTTAATGTTTGTGTGCCAAACCTCGATTATAACATTGTGATAACTTACGAAATAAAAAATCCTGGTTCGATTCCCGGCGGAGGGTACAATTTTTTCTTTTTTTCTTACACAATATATTTTTATATCTTCATATTTATTATTGATAATGGCTTTTTGCATTTTTCGTAGATTATCTTAAATTAGTAACCATGGGACCATGGTACTGAAAGCTAGGATAAATAAATGGCTGAGTAACGAGTTTATTGGTTGATTTAACAACTCTTCTGTTATGGTCTGTGTAGCTAAGTGGTTAGCGTGTCACTCTCATTCTCAGTCATTGCTTCGATTCCACGTGCTGATATCCAATTATTTTTTCAAGGAATTAAGCACTGTAAATTATATTCGCGATTGCTCCTGGAAGAGATTTAAAGAGAAACACAAGACAGACAGAGAGAGGCAGAGGGAGAGAGACGCTGACTGTGTATTCATCATAAGCGTTAAAAGTTCACTTTATTTTCATGTATTGCACTATTTCCCCTCTTTTGTTGTTTTCTCCTCTCCTTTTCGCTCTTTTGCCTTCTTCTATACTTCCTCTCTTTCTTTCTCTCTATGTGCGTGTGTGTTTAAACAAGAAATGAATGTTTTTTTCCCCTATGTATCTCGTGGTCTTCAATGATGTTGAATGACTCATCATTTCATCCCCCAAATGGAGTAATATCCTGGCATTTCATGTTTTCGCGCATATTTGTAATGTCATGTTAGTTGTCTATTAGGCGTACAGTGAAACAATTCTGCTGAAGAACTATTATTTATTACAAATCTAAACTCCATTTTCTTTTGTAAGTAACTGTACAATATTCTTGATCCAAATATTGATATTTTTAGATGTGGAAACACATTCCATCGAACGCTAAATACCAATATCTGAGTTATTTATCTTGTGTACTATAATCGTCATTTTGTTGATATTAGTTGCATTTCATTTCATGTTATTTAGTTTTTAGTAATGTTATTTAGTTCGTTGTAATGTCATTTAGTAGTTTCTGCGTCCCCCCTGGCGCACTAGTCGGACGTACCTGTCTATTATCGGCCATAAAAGCGCTAGACCAAACCCTTTAACGTAGTTTTCAATCATTTCGGATGCGTGGTTGCAAAAATATAATGTTTTCAAGTCGGGTCATTCCTTTCGAAACATCGTTTATATTCAGCGAGTGTGTCAAATACAGATACTTTGCGTTCTTGACATACCCACTGTTTCTTGAGTATCCCAAGAACATACCTACCATCCTTTGGGAGTATTAAAATTTATAGGTACCTAAGTAATGACATCTCCAGTCTGATAAGAATTGTAGCAAGAATTACCAATGGGCAATTTTCTTAACCCCCTCCCTTTTTATAGGTTCTGCAAAGAAAACCAACGGCAATTTATAAAATTCCTTACGGCAGGCCTTCAGGCTGAGGTAGATTTCGAAGTGTTTTTGATTAAATTTATTGGGGTAAGTGCAGAATAAAAACACTTTAAGTAAATACACTTATCATTATTTTATTTTCATTTTAAATTGTAAATACGGTAACTAATTACCATGCAAACTTTTTGTTATTAGAAATGAATGCAGTTATATTCCAATTGAAATTAACAGACCGAATGAAACCCGCCACCTTATATACCCCTAACGAAATATGAGCGCTATCGAGAAACTAGTTATTGATTTATAGATTAATCATGAGCTTTTCAACGTTACCCACAAGACATGGGTTTAAAAATTTCGATTTTCCACCCCCCAACCTCACTTGTACCCCCACAACCCTTGAATTGTTGGTGCCACTGTAAACATTTTAGGGAGTGCTATAATTTAAGCAGACAAAGTTTCCCTATAAACTCCATAGGGGCTGATATTTTTTTTAAATATTCCAACCCCTCTCCCCCTGACCACACCCTTGGGTCGATGTTGCTCATTGACGTACTTGGCCGAGCTATTTAGCTTAGAAATAACATAATAAAATTTGGTTTAAATATCTTCAAAATTGTGGCCGCTAGCATGTAATTATATAAATATATATTTTCAAAATTTAAGCCTCCCCCCAATTTTTCATCGAAATCTACCTAAAATGTATTAGAATTTTGTTCTTGTACATATACGAAGTGTTTATAACAATATTCCTGTTCGAACCGAAATACTTTCCTTGTGAATAAGATTACAGTAATCTGTGGTAAAATACACTACAGTAGATTTGATTTACCAGTATTTCTTCTCGCTCACATAACTGGAAAACATGATAATAACTTTGAGTGACTTCTTTCACAGATATTTTTTGTTTATAATCCAGTATATTGTCTCTTACTTTAGAACAATTTTTATTCGTCTTCACAGAAATAAAAATTTCATATTACAACGACATCAGTTAATGCTTTAGGATAGCAGAACAAGCTGGAAAAACACCTCGGCTACGCCTTCCACCTAGCGGGCAATTCGCGGCGAAGCTATGCGCGATTTTTTCTTGAATGGACAAGCAGCTATCTACACTTGACTTATAACATAGACAAGATAATATAGGATAGCCTAAATTATTTAGTCTATGCTTATACACATATTTTCAGAACAATCGAGCGCTCTGAGTTGGCTACCTACTGCTCATTACCTACTACTCTACAGGCTTGCTCCCTAAATGCTGCTTAATAAATAGTATAGGGTTTCTTTCTAAGAATAATAACATGAAACGTGGATAATTCAGATCAATGACGTGTTTTTAATTGTCTTTGTAACTCCCATATACTTTATTTTTCCCTTCCTAACCAACATTCGTAAATCTCTACTTCTCTATAGTGACACAGGTGTTTGATTCCACATTCTGAAGGATTCTCCGTTTTGTATGAGAAGTTACGATTAAATTTATAACGATCGCTTTGTAAAAAAGCCTTGGCTTGAACAAGGTTTGAACCTATGTTGGCTTGCTTTAGTATTGAAAACTCCAGCACGTTTCCCTACGCCATCTTGCCAACTAAAGGCATGATTGACTAAGTTCAAAGTTGATCTTCGAAAAGAACCAGCTTCGTCCTGTATACGGTTTAAACCAAAGTGAACGCCGAAATTTATTTATTCGGCGATTTTAGACAAAATAGTGCCCGCTAATATCAGAAATAACAAAAATGCAGGATCTATTAAAGACAGAATAAGATCTTCTGGAGTAATTCCGTCGTGCAAGTTCAAAAGGTACGCTTATAAATAGTATTATTTAAATCCCCCGCTCATTCATTGTGAATTCTCAGTGGTAGAGCATTCGCGTAGCATTCTGGAGGTCGTGGGTTCGATCCCAACGGCTGACCATTTTGACTGAGGTTTCTCCAGAGTTTTTCCTCAATCACACCATGCAAATATTGGGATTGCACCTTCAACATAGCCCCTGGACGACATCTTCCCGAATCCTTTCCCCTTCTTTATCTCGACCTGAGCGTTAGATGCATAAAAGCCATAAATAAAACCAAATTAATTGTCAAAGTTCGTAAAGTTAATTATAGGATATATAAATTAAATCCAATTGTAATATATCGTGGTAGACGAAACTCAGAAGCAGAAATGTTATTTGAAAAATAATTTGAAATTAAAAAATATATTAATTGTGTTTACTAAAGTTTTTCCTCATGAATTCATTATCTTTTTTTAAAACTTAGATACTTCAGGGTTTGAACGAGCAAGCCCAGGCACGAGAGCCCGGCACGATAACCATCAGACCAGCGAGACTTGTTTATTCTGATAAAAACACAGTATTCATTGGAAACTATCGGTATTCTGCGTTTATCCGATTTCATAACAAAACAAGTATGATATTTTCCATGTCAAAACTTTGCTTTACATACTTCAGATAAAAAATAAAAACTGAACAAATCAATACGTCTTAATTAAAATACTAAAAACGTCTAACTGTTTCGTCAACTAACAACCTGGCTTGATCAGACACGGAATTACATAAACAACACATCTTCTAACGAGACAGCCGTTAGGTTTCTGATTCGCTCCTGGTAGCCAATCCCATAGCGTCTACACAAATTGAATTTTTAATCAACAGTCCACCCCTGTTCCTACTACATCAACATGTCGATCCCATCGAACTACTTGAACTCGGGACCTTTCACTCAAGAAGCCGACGTCTTGACCAGTCGTCCACTTGGTGACCTGGTAAAAGGCGCTATCGAACTTATATTTTACAGTGCATGTATTACGTAAGAAGCCTGGTCCCGTGTCTTATTGTTTGGTTGTTATAACACTATAAAAACATCTGAAAAATTCCATGGTTATAGAACCACTAAAATACATATTTTTTCGAGCCAATTGTTCTTTTCGATTTTTAATTCAATTTTCAAATTTTCTAACCTCTAAAAAATCTGAATTTGGCGCCAACATAAATGACACAATTACCATCTTGTAGAGCTTGAAAAAATGTTCAATTTGAAAAAGAATGTCATCGTAGGTGCAAATCCGACCGAGATATCGTTGAACAACCACAAAAAAAACACTTTATTTTGAGGTTAGGTTAGCATCTTTTGAGCTGAAATTTGGTGGGGAACTATCATTTTTGATGCTGAATATGGTAGTATTTTAAAATCATGATTCCTTTCAAGGCGCTTTTCAACATCTGTTTGGCCATTTACTATTAATAAATTACTTCTTTCATTTTTCGTAATTATCTAAAATTACTGATAATAGTGACCATGGGAACGTAGAGTTTAGCTACTAACAGCTAGGATTTATATAAACCACCAGGGCAGGATTCGCACTCAGCGACAGAGGTTTGCATGGACAGAGAGTGCGATCGAAGGGAGCTGGGCTTTGTTCGTCGCGTGGGGGTGGGGGGCGTAGCCCCGCATAGCGGCGGGCATACGCTAAAGTGTTTTTAGAATTGTACTCGAACTTGTTTACGGTGACTTGCATTTGAAGCGACGTAGAAATGGCAAGATTGATTGGAAAAAATCGCGACCAGGACGCTACATTTTTTACCACTTCATTTTTTGAGGTTCTAAAAGTGATTCTCTGAATGTAAATGCCAGTGTTGGCTAGATGTCATCGAAAGACTGTAAATATAACTGCGAGATCACCTATTGCCAGCTACAGGCGTGGCGCATTCGTAACACGTTAGCTTACGAAATAAAAAATGCTGGCTCGATTCCCGGCGGAGGGTAAGATTTTTTCTTCTTTTTCTTACACAATGTATTTTATGTTGATATTTATTATTACTAATGGTTATTTTGCATTTTTCGTAGATTATCTTAAATTAGTAACCATGGGAATGTGGACGGTAGTTACTGAAAGCTGGGATAAATAAATGGCTGAGTAACGAGTTTATTGGCTGATTTAACAACTCCTCTGTTATGGTGTGTGCAGCTAAGTGGTTAGCGTGTCACTCTCATTCTTAAAGTCGTTGGTTCAATTCCACGTGCGGATATCCAATTATTTTTTCAAGGAATTAAGCACTGTAAATTATATTCGCGATTGCTCCTGGAAGAGATTTATCCCGTAAAGAGAAACACAAGACAGACAGAGAGAGACGCTGACTGTGTATTCATCATAAGCGTTAAAATTTCATTTATTTTCATGCATTGCACCATTTTTTCCCTCCTTTCTTGTTTTCTCCTCTCCTTTTCGCTCTTTTGCCTACTTTTTCCATACTTTAACTTTATCACTTTCTTTCTCTCTCTGTGCGTTTGTGTGTGTTTGAACAAGATAAGAATGGGATTTTTCCTATGTATCTCGTGGTTCTCAATGATGCTGAAGGACTCATCATTTCTTCCTCCAAATGGAGCAATATCCTGGCATTTCATGTTTTCGCGCATATTTGCAATGTCATGTTGGTTGTCTATTAGGCGTACAGTGAAACAATTCTGCTGAAGAACTATTATTTATTACAAAGCTAAACTCCATTTTCTTTTGTAAGTAACTGTACAATATTCTTGATCCAAATATTGATATTTTTGGATCTGGAAACACCTTCAATCGAACGCTAAATACCAATATCTGAGTTACTTATCTTGTGTACTATAATCGTTATTTTGCTGATATTAGTTGCATTTCATTTCGTGTTATTTAGTTTTTAGTAATGTTATTTAGTTTGTTGTAATGTCATTTAGTTTCTGTGTAAAATAGTAACTCGTTCTGTATCTGAAACTTAATAAATATATAAGCACTAATTGTAAGGGGAATTTTGCTCAAACACTCTTTTCATACGTTCTCTGGTGTGCAGGTGTTTTATACTGGAAGAGGGTTATATGAAGTGTGTAGGGGCGTCCTGATTGGCTCTTGCAACTGCCTGCTGTTTGACTCGCTGGCATGATGCTAATTGTTTGTGCCGGTGAAGTATGGTGGTGGGGTTAGTGTGTTTGCATCGCGACGTTTTGTTGACTTCCACATAGATCTTGCTGCCTAAAGCTGTGTTGAGCTGGATTTGTAAATCTAGGCGGCTGTATGTACAATTGTATGGCAACTGGAAAAGGTAAGTTGGGACAGTTCTCAGAATTGTTTCATTGATATGGAGTTATCTTCATTATCTTTAAAATTCTGACTATATACATTTAACGCAATATATTCTATAGTTTAGGAAAAGAAACAATCTGCTTACAACAAGTTCAGCAAATTTTGCATTAAGCTCGTCTTCATCCGGCATGGGCTGAGTAGGCGTGAGTGCCTGCAGAGACAAGGTTCCAGTCTGATCCACCACGCAGTACGTAATTTCTGGTGGTTCGTCATTCTAGAAAAGAAAATGATATTCATGGAAGCAAACGTTAAATTTCATCAGCAGTAAGAAATGCAAATGAGAAAGAAAACAACAACAATGTCCCATAAGAAACACATTATTTTCTAACTAGAACACGGAGATAATAAATCATGAAAATAAATAATTAAAAGCTAATATTACTACCACAATATTCTCAATACACTTTCCTTAAACAATTGCTTCTCGAATTATGTACAGTAGAAAACTACTATGACTCCAACAAAGAGTGTTATTTTTTAAAACTACATTACAAGACTGTCTCGTGCCCAAATTATCTGTGAGTAAGTTCATTTGGAATACGAAGTATTGTTGAGCAAGATCACTGAATGCGTAACGCAAGAATAGTGACTGTTAAGGTCATCTCTAACTGTCAGAAGGTACAGGCTTTTGTCCTATCTTAAAGCACTGGAACTTTGATCAGCTATTTGTTTCCCTGAAACGCATTTTCATTCATGAAATTTTACATACATATGGCTTGAAGGTACCTAAAAGGATTCACGGTTCAAAAACAACTGTATGATTAATATTTTTGAATAATATTAAATTTGGCAACATGTGATTGACCTGCCAATAAAACATCGTTATATCGTATTTCAGTCTTTCCTTTTTGGTCTGGCTAGAATAGCTGGAGAGAGAACGTACGCGTCTACAAAGAAGTAAAGAGCTTCAGGTGTTTCATTGTAGACGGTTTGTTGTCGATAAAAAAAAGATCAATAATACCATGCATTGTGTATGATAAGCTACACATAAGTCCTTAGAAGAAGGACGAAAATGTGTTTCGTCACTTTATTCTGTGGGAAGCAGCTATTTGGATGAAGAAAGAAGAAAAAAGTGGTACTTCCCTCTCCTACTGTCAACCCTCCTTTCCTTCCCCAAACCATCCAGTGATATATGACCACTGAAGGATGAGAGACTCAAGCAGTCAAGACCGGCCAAGACTACAACCACAGACAGAGGAGGTAAGACTATAGTAGCCTTTGCTACAACAGAAGGAAAGTCTCCCGCGATCTCTGAGTGTGTGTGTGTGTGTGCGCGCGTGCGTGTCTGTGAATGAGGCAAATTGTAGGAGTAGTAGAGCAAAGAAGGAGAAAGGGGATGGGAGTAGGCTGTGATACATCGGCCACACAACGAAAATATTGCTGAGTGCGAACTTATAAAAATTAGTTTGTTGTGCATCCATGAAATTTCTGTAACTATATAAAATATGACCCGTCTATAGACGTATAAATTAGATACACATTCTAGGATACGACATTTTGGAATACAATGTGTTGTTTTGTACTTTCCGCATAAAACTGATTCAATATATCACTCACCAATATATATAATCTCTCCATCTTCAACAATCACTACTATTACGCTTCCAGTCAATGTCGAGTGAAGGCAGAGCTGTAGCTGCTGAGGGAGAGGATTGGTTGAGCAGGATCTACAATGATATGCACCTTATCTGTACGACATTGATTTCAATTTTAGAATTCCGTTTTTGCTAGATTTAGTGATCTAGAATAGGGGTCTTCAAATGGCCGGAACCTGGTCTGCACCCGGACCCCAAAATCTTTGTTTCCTGGACTTCCACGGTAATACGAATTTGGAATTGAATTTATATATAGCCTTTAACATCTTTGGCTCACGTCGGGTTTGATACGATATCAATAATAATGTGTGAATGTATTGTACCTACACATTTGATTAGTTGAAAACAGGAATGTAATGCTAATTTTATAGGTGAGTATACTCTTCTCTCATTATAACGAAACCTCTCATTTATTATCCC
>JAGDQP010016271.1:8645-20432 GCA_022664845.1 Lepisma saccharinum | reverse complement strand
TTTAGTTAAAAAATCAGGGATGTAATGCTAAATTTTTAGGTTAGTATACGCTTCTCTCTTTATAACGAAACTTCTCATTCATTATCCCATATACCTGCGTATTTCATAAATTTTAGGTGGGTATACGGTGATGTCTAAAATATTGAGGTGGGTATACGATGTATACCCGCATATACTATCACATTACATCCCTAATGAAAGAAAAAGCGTATAAGTGTAATATGAATTCATGCGAATTTACGCCGTGTTTACCCATTTTCTTGCAATTATTCTACTTAATTAAACGAAGTAGTCAATGGCTGTACTGTCTTACTTCCTGTTTCAATTTACTTATGCCCTTACCCATCTGTTGCTCAGGCCGGAATAGGATGAGGGAAAGAGTCGGTCACTCAGGCATTTTCATATTCCCATTTGTTACGGAAATACCAAAGATGGATACAGACTTTGTGCACAGGAAGTCATGTTTTTCGTGGGAACACTTGAAACGTTGGGCCTAAGGCCTAAATAACTTTGCTAGAGAAATGTTTGGCCACATTGTACTCTTCTGCTCAATTTCTACATCATGAGAAAAAGTCTCATAATTATGTCATTTTCGAATTTTGACCACCGTTATTCTGAATAGAGGCAACATAATGATCCCGGATTTGGCATATTTTTTTCTTTCAGGATTTTCAACGATATATTACAAAACCCAATTTGAAACTTTTTTTTAGTTTTCCTCATCATTCTCCACCATTTGTGGCTGAGTCAAAGGCGTATTTTATTAACCAAACATATTAGCCTCTCAGCCATTTGCTCTTTTGCAAAAGGAAGTAATCATCTGATAATAAAAGCATGCTCTATAAGTCATCAGTTTATTTTGGTTTCTTTGGTTCATATGTATTTAAACTGTTTAGATAAATTTATATTTCTAGTCTTATTTCTCCTTATAAGTGAGCCAGTGTGTACTTTTTTCTCTGATAGAAATGTTCTCAATGTTTGCGTTTGATTCTCTTTTTTTATTGGGAATGTGAATAGTGAAATGAGGATTTTTTCAACTATACAAAAAGAACTGGGTTGATCGGATGAAAGGGAGTGGTGAGACCAGTAACTATAATTCACGCGCGCGCGCGCACACACACACACAAAAGCCAAAAAATTACTGGTAAATCAAAGTAGTCACCATCTGCATCCACATACTGTTACCATCGCTCAGTCAGCGATTGGATTCATTGGCAAAAAAAAGTCTGGAGGAGTCTGCGCCGGTCATCAGGGAAGGTCTTTTCTATCAAGAAGTATTGGTGGGTTAAAAATCTATAAAAATCAATTTGAGGTTATAAAAATTAATCGAAAGGAAGAGTTTCTCTTTATGGAAGAGCAACTACGGATAACTTAGGGCATAACATTTTTCTTGTCCTTTATACGACGATACATATTTGAATTAGGCGGTTATAGTAGTTTTTTTTATGTAATAGCATTGTCAATACAATAAAGATAAGATGATGAAACTTTTATTACTTTAAAACTTTGAGTCGTGATAGTAAAGGATCAAATTAAATTCTTATTCCTCTGTTGTGACTTCGTAATCTTTTCCTAGTTAAAAAACTAAGAAAATATATTAATACCGACACTACTTGTGCCTTTTCTGCACCGATGTGACAGGACCATTCTTTAGGGGGTGGAGAAAGAAAACTTTTTAGCAGACCTCACCCAAAACATCCTTCCTTGCCTTCACCACAGAGTAGAGGAAGACTTCTCTGGTTTCTCTTCTCACCCCACTATTCCCTTCATTCCGGCCACGTGCTAACTTTCTGGCTGAAATAGTCTTCCATTCAGCACTGTTGACGAGTTGCAAAGAATAAAAATAATAATAAAAAAACGTTTAAAAATTAATTCGTAAGGTACAGTAAAGTTATGGCTCACTGAGTGGAAAGCTATGCATTGAAGCTACTCGTATGCGAAATTGTAACTTTATTAATGATTGCGTTGACAAGAAATTTTTGATCAAACTTCTAATGCATTTGTATAGATTCTTCTGTTCGGGGCTTCTGTTCGGGGTTAGAGATGGCCTTTATGGGTGCTGTATATTTGTGTCAGTTGATGTTAATTACAATTTCTGTAAGATATGAAATATATGTATGTAATAACAGTGTACTCAATATGTTAACAAACAGTATGATAATTCAATACATAAGTATAAATATTGCTATAAGTACTCTAATGACGTAATGAAAAGACTTCAATCAATTTGTGTGATACTTTTACTCTTTGCTTATAACAACTAAAAAAGATTAAAGAGAAAAGAAGAAAGCATAAGCGTGTTGCATTTTTTAAAAAATCGTCGCCATGTAGTCTCGTAACAAGGAGAGGGAGGATGAAACACCTTTTTTACTCTTTTTAGCGGGAGACAGAGGGACATCATACAGTAGAATGTTTTACTACTTTAGGGACGAATCCCAGCCCATAATTAATCAAAACACATGCTGCACACAGAATTCTATAACGAATTTACATAGGCCCACGAATTCTATAACGAATCCCCATCCCCTCTGCTTCTAGGGAAAAATTAATGAGAATCCTTTTTGCACACAGAAATCTATAACGACACCCCTCCCCTTTGGTTATAGGAAAAAAATAATGAGACCTTCCTTGCTCACAGAAATGTAGAACCAAATGAAATTCATAAAAGAACATTAGCAGGTAATTGACTGATCCCCTGCGGGAACAAGTTAATTTTATTCATAAAAGAAAAAGGGAGAGACAACGCGCAAGCAGAGAAGTCGCTAATAGTGGAGATTAAAAATCAGAAATAATTAAAACGAAGGAAGAAATTGAAATGGTTAGGATTTATTAAAAATTACGTAATTGTAACATATAATTGTTTTGCTGACTTGTCCTGTAAGAAAAGAATGAACAGAGATTGTTTTGCTTTGTGATAGATCCATAGATCCTTCGCCTTAAGTTTAACCTACTCCTACTCTTCGGTTTCCTTGCGTTGTGGCAGATCCATTCCTTAAAGTCTAACCTTGAGGTAGTTGTGGTATAGTGGTGATGCTTACAGAGGATTATACTCGGATGTATTGAAACTTTTGGCTATTGCTGACCAATAAACACATATGTGAAGAGAAGATTTAAAACTTTAGTTTTTTGTTTTAGGAATAATGCTGACACCGGAACGTCGCCCCATGACATAAATGTGCACCGGAACGTCGTTCCGGAACATAGTTGTGAGGCGGCACCACATACCGTGAAAAGATGCAAGGCGGAACTACATATCATGACAATTCCGAGGCGGAACCTCGGTTCTGAACAAAATTGAATTTCGGAACGTCATCCCAGGACATATTTGCGACGTGGAACGTCAACGTAGCATCTATTCGTTTGTGAAGCTAGGAAAGGCGCTTATTGTGATTTGACATTTGAATCGAAGAATGGTAGTCTTTGAGTTACAGCTAACACACAATTCGACGTTTACTAGGCCGTTTTTATATCTTATTGAAACTTATGTGGCATGTACTGGTTCCTGAAGCTAGGAAACGCGCTTATTTTAGTTTAAAATTTGAATTGAAACATGACTTCCACAGAGTTATTACTAAAACTCATTTGCCATGATTGTACTGAACTTCCACTAGAAGTCCTCAAAAACAAAGTTCTAGAGACGTTAGTGTACTATGGCACTTGTAATAAACTTTATTAAGTATTCTTAGAGATGCATCCAGATAAAGACATTACAATAGGAAAGTTTTAAAATGCTTATACGGAATAATAGCATAACAAATACATAGAAAATATATACTTTTGGTTGTTGACAAAGGACTATTTACATGATGCTTCACGTGGTTCTTTCGAATATGAATCAAATAAAACAAATAGATTCGATTGAAGAAATTTTTTTATTGTGTAATAGACAAACATCTGTACAAGTATTCATAGTTTTCTAATCACATAAAACTGACCCATATTACTTTTGTATTAAAACGTTTGTCAAACAAATGATACTGCAACAAATGAAGATTTTACTCAAATCGACAAGATACATTTTTTCTTTATAGGTTGAAACATTGTAATAGAAAAGTCAAAGGATACAAAGATTGTAAGCAAACATGTTGGATACGTTTTTATTTCTTATAATAAAAGTATTTTGATTAAAACAGTGTTGTATAAAAATATTGAATATACACTATGACTACATAATTAAAAATACAAGCACTGTACATAGCAGGATTCAAATCAGAGTATTGTTATTATGCAGTTTAAAAACATCTGTAAAACTTGTTTGTGAACGAAATTATTGACCTGTTCAAACATTGTAATGAACATGTTTTAGAAAATAAACAAATTGAACAATTTGTTAAAAATAACGACAAGTGACAAATGCAATACAGAAGAGATTTCAAACTTACATTTTATTTCTTGTTTAATTACTGCGAAAAACGTATGGAACTGTTAGATAATTTTCAGTAGTTGTCGGATTTAATCTCTGACGCTTGTGTTGTTGGAACACAGGATGTCCTTTTATTTGTCCTTTAAACACGACACGATAGTATGGTTTTCTAAGAATATGATTTGGATAAAGATTTGTTTGCTTTCATACTTTTGCGTCACTAAATCATACATATGTTGAAAAGTTAGAATCTTACACGTTTGTTGATTCACGGTTATCCCTCGAATTTTACTGACAAGTTGAGTTCCACCTGTAGCTATTTACTTTAGTTGATAACTATAATGCTCTGCCCCGTCCAATAAACATTTGCATTAGCCAGCCTGGAGGAATTTATTTTTTAACGCATCAAGATAATCACCTATACATAGCAAAGATGCTTTATCACGACGTCTAACATATATATAATACTGTCAGTATAACAATGCAAGAGACGCTCAATACCAGTAGTACGCATGGCTTCATACAAACGCAGTCTCGCCCATGATGAAATAAAAGCAGAAAAAAAGACACCGCTAAATGAATAAGTTGTGTTTTCATATTCAAAATCACGATATGAGACAGGAAGTTTACTGCCTATAAGAAATTAACATGCTGTGTTTTCAAATGTGAAAAATTTGCATTTACATTAAATGCTTGTGTTGTGCTGGAAATCCTTGTTTTTGGAAGGTCACATTTTTGCCGAATAATGAGTTAAAAATATTTTAGAAATGTATCGTAGTCCCTCATTTTTTCTGGATTTTACCATATTCGCTTCATACTTAGAATAATCAGTAATATACTGCCAGCTATCTTCTTCACTGACGCAGTTCTCGGGAAGTCTAGAGGGTTCTAGTTTCATTTTTAGAAACGTATTTACACAGGATTTAAACCTTCTGCTATTTGCATTTCCCAGATTTCATTTGTATACAGAATGACATAGCCTTTTTCTAATGAGGCATGGAGCTCCCACATCCAAAAACACTTTTGATGGCACGTTACTCGTCTGTATGTGTACAATTTCCTGTATGTAATTCATCCATACAAGTCTTACAAAGACCAAATAAGAGTCTATTATGCGCATTATATGATAAAAGTAGAATGGCCAGATCATTAGGTGGTAAAAACTTACAAAAGACAAGACCATGAACTTCACTTGGATATGATATGTTTGTCCCCTTATGAATGGTTACTGGACCAATTGGTAGTGGTTTTGTAGCCATCACCCAGGGATATAAGGAAGTAAAATCCTAATATTCTAATGTCCCGCTTTCCGTGCATTTGTACACTGTCTGAAAGCATTCAGTGCGCCCTCCTTTAAATGCAGCTTTAGGACGTAATAGTTTTTCAATATTAGAACAATGTTTTTGAAGACAAGTTAGATTTTCCAGAGATGTTTTGTGTTATTTTTGCTACTGACATTCCCATATGTTCTTCCCATTGGCATGTCTTTGTTGAAACCACATTCATCCGCGTTGTATATCTGATTATCACCAAAATTGTTCATGATTAATTGACATTCATGTTTAAAATCCTGAATTACTTGATCATGATGAACTTTATCTCGAATTTGTCGGTTTGCCACAAACGCTGTAATTTTACGGCTCACTATGTTATAGTTTTTTTTAAACGATGCAGCCAACACAAACTTGTTTTGAACATATTTTCGCCTATTTGTAACTCACGCGCTTTCTTGGTTGCAATATTTTTTTACAAATCACTGTCCTTCACTATATGATTCACTAATCGTCGCTGGTGGAAGTGTTCAAATGTGCACTTATTCACTTCCTTCACTTTGTCCCTGAATGCTTTTTCACGTTCAACAGAGGCCTTCATTCTGTACAACTGTCGTTCACTTGTTAACCATGTAAAACTGTTTCATTGAGTTCAATGATCTATGGCGATATTTCTTTTTGTGGTGTTTTATTGTTCTTGGAAGCAGCCAATAATTCACGATTTTCAAATTTTCTTTAAAAGTTTTTTATCGGAGATGGGACATACGAGTCTGGTGAATCACTAAACTCTTCATCAGAAGAAAACTTTGTATCTTGGAATTTATAATCTGAATCACTAGACAAACCAATATCTTGCGGTGGTTCAGTGAGGTTAATATCTAAAGTTAAGTCTCTTTCTGCAGTTTCTGACGTATAACTTTTGAGATTCTCGTACATTTCCTGCTACTTCTCTTTCTGCTTGAGAAACAGTAGACGCTTCGTAACTCTCATTCTTGCATTTGCTATGAGTATTAACGAAACGTTTAACGCATTCATAGTCTTCCAACAGACACTGATTTTTCACGCTCTCAATGTCAGAATAGCGAAATGCTTTCTTATGTACTGAAACCTGCTTTTCTGATTCAGCGCATCTATTGTAACTCACCACGTGGTGGCGTTTGATACCAGACCACAGTAAATGATTGTCTATACAGCGCTCGATTTGTACGGTCCAGCCATTGAGTCAAATACGGTATTCTGTATGTTGGTGAAATTCTTCTCTCTCTCTCTCTATGGACATTGATTAAATAGATTACTACGTCCAGACAAAGTTCGTTCGCAACCTAAACTAAAAAAAATACACTATTCATACCGCGTTTTTCTCATCAAGTAATAACGATTGCCTTGTCAAAAAAATACAAAAATGAATTACCAAAACTGACTACGACAGTGTGAGACAACTTATACTGTCCATATGCTCCAGATGAATCGAAATTGGAGATCTGGTACACCCAACGTAAACCCAAATTCAAGAACGAATGTCGATTTCATGTTACTGTAAAAAACATGACTTCTATCTTACACTTTTTATATCCAAATTATCTTAAATGCCCACCTAGATTGTCCAGCAGGAAAATGTTTTTAAACTTACGTTTCAGAAGTTTCCGCCGTGGTTGTATCGCTTTTTAAAAACATTTCAAGAATATTTTCTGAATTAGCTATATTTCCACAATCCACTCGTACGATATTTGAATGACTTTTTAAAAAACAAATTGATCTCTATTTTTAAAAGATTGTAGTATGATTTAGCAAATTACTATTAGTATATGTTGGAAATATTCGTCTAGTGTTTTCGCGATAATCTTTGGTCCGGTCTTTGACAAGCATTCTGATGTGGTTCTGGATGAGAATAATATTGATAAAATGGATTATTACAGAAAAAATGAAGGGTATTGATAAGAGTAAGATATGCAAAGATGCTGATATGGGGTAATTAGGAAGATGAAAATTTAAGTTTTTATTTTTTAACCATTGAAATAGCAAGGCGTGTTTCAAAGATATTTAATCCATTACTCCATTCGAGTACCACATCCCATGAACTCAACCGGGAATAACTTTATGATAAAACAAACTTCAGAAACATATTTTCCGTACAATTCTAGCCCAGAATGGCATATTACACGAACCCTTATCATTTAAAAAAATTAACCGATTCAATATGGCGGACTTCAAGATGGCGGCCATCATGAACATACCCTGTCACCCAGTACCAATTACAGTATATTTCCTTTCCATTTCTTTCAGTAATTTAAAATCGCAGCTGTATTTCCGCAATTTTTGTTCAGTCTTCACAGACGAAATCTGACTTTTGTATCATCGATATCTCCCAAACTAATCGCCCTCGAGTGGCCAAAATTTGCATGTGCACATACTTTCACATTCCAATCAAGATGGAATAAAAAATTATAAGTTTTTTCTGACCCATCAGTATGTTTGCTTGTGAGTAATGAGTTGGAAAATAGGCCTTAAGGGCTATTCACACTGATTTTTTAAAATACTTGTTCGTTTTTTATCGAGTTGCATGTGCATGAGTAGATGTTCTGGACCGAGATTTTGCTGTATTTAGCAACTTATTAATTATAATGTTAATGCTAAGCGATATGTAACGCATGAATTTTATTGAGTCGTTTTGGAATGAAAAATCTACCGGATTTCAGAAAAAAATTGGCCAGATCAATCAAGAAACCTTGAACTGTGATATGAATAAGTTTGTGGAGTTTGAGATTAAAAATTCAGCTTTTCAGAACATATTAATTGTTGGAAAGCGCGATGACTGAGTGGACAAATTTCGTGCGAAACACGAGATTCAATGAAATCACTATCCCACATGGCAGCGTATAAAAATATTATGACTTGTTACCTATCATTGCAATCTCTGAAATTTGTTCTTTTATTCGGTGTGGATGTTTGTGGTGAAACTAATACCACAGTTTTAAATGATTAATGAAACGATAAACAGTTTTAAAATTCTCTAGAACTTGTGACAGCTAGCGACAATTTCTGTTTTGCGCGAAAATGTGGAAGTTTATGGTCAAGAAGCAGTCTGTCGCTCTCGCTGCTACTGCAATAAATCTTTCCTCCGTCAGCTTGGGGCGTTATAGTCTGAACAATTAGAACTCGCGGAAGATTCTCCTCTTTGCCTCCCAAAAAAGAGTGGGGTTGGGAAGATAGCTTTCACGTCTGCAAAAGAAGACAAGAACAATTCGTTCGAGAACAGGTTCAACTGCTTTTCCTCCTGCATTTCGTTACCTCCCGAACACGAATATACTGTTCTGAGCCTTACATGAATAAAGTGCTAAAAAAATCAATAACATAGTTGTATTCTATGTGACGACGATTTACTGGCCACAGCTTTGAGGTCACATCGCGCAAAACCACTGATCAACACCATTATTAGTACTGTGATATCTGATATGATATTTAGCTGGTTTACATGGGCATTCACTTATTAACTTTCATATATATATATATATATATATATATACAGGGTGTTCCGTAATTCCTATGACAGCGTTTGGGAGTTGAAAGTAGACATCAAAATAAACAAAAAACTATATGGACACAAATCGCCAAGCGGCGTCCTTTACGAGTTATGGGCTTGGGAAATTTGGCGGCACGGAACTTTGAGACGCTATAGCACGAAGACGAATGGCCGTGACACAGGCAGCGTGGAATTTCATAAAGGAAGTCATATGTGTTGTATTCCAAAAATATCAAAATCAAAACTCCAGACCAATTGCGCAAGGGATTCCCCAAAGGAAGTGAGGGATTCCCGCTTATGTTTGCAAATAAAGATCGGTGAAAATGAGCTGGAAAGGAAAGAGTATGTAACATTAAAGTAGAATTCGTCTGTGCCACTTCGATAGTGCAAACAGAATGAAAGATATGGAGAATTGTGGGGTTGCGATGAGTGATTGCATAACTACCAGTAAACAAGTTGCAAGTGTATAACGTTTTTGAAATGTCACATGAAAGATAATTGGTTTGCTGAGGGTTCTACGTACATGGGAAACACGCAAAAGCAGTACAAAACGTAGTCTTATTATTGATCTGTGGGAGTAACAAACGATACTAGTAGTATTAAGCCGAGAATCATTGTGCAAAATGTGACTGGACTCTATTCATGTTACATAATGATCAAAGTTTGTTACCAAATCACCCTGGGTTACTCGGAAAACAACTAGCATCCATTCAAACCATGCAGCTGAACTCGGCTTGCTGCAACTCTACTGGGTGTACCTGAAACACATTTACAGTAGACTGTCGTAAGTACATACTATGGAAAAAAGTTACACATATCATTCCATACAGGCATGTGGTATTTGTGTTTGCGATGTACGCTATCTGCATTAACAGAGAACGTCACTGAGTGACATGCAAAATGAATGAAACACTGTGTGTCTGCCTGCCACGCTTTGTGTGTGTCCGAACCCTACTGCGACCGAACATCGTGACGGAAAGTTTCACTGGTGTAGGTCATTCTCACCAGACAAATGCTGAGATACCTTCTGTAAGGCCAGGGCCGTTGCTTTCCAAATCGTGGGCCCTTATCTATCCCGACCGGAGATTCAGATACGTAATGGCCATAAATAACAAATACAGTAGTATGTAGTTTCGAAGTGTGTTTCTGGTTCCGAGTGTGCGCCTAGGGTATGACCGAACGTAATTGGTAAATCCCGAGTTCAAAGAACGAGTGAAGAGGGCCAAGACAGAAGGCGGTTTTGTACAATTTTGAAACGAATGTCGAAGCTTGAGATATGCCACTCATTGTTGCACGTGTCCCCTGTAGGTGAGTGGTAACGCTCGCTTCCGTCTAACAAAGGGGCCCCGTGTTAGATTCCCGGTGGGGACACACGTGTCGGAACCCACTTAAAGCTGTAGGTCCCATCCTTAGAAGCTCTTTAGCTCGTTTAGGACGTTAATAACAATTCACGCACGCATGCATGTGTCACATGTGCAGATCGTGGAAGACATTAATCTGAATGCATGAAGTATTGGACTATTTCTAATTATGAATGCTTGTCGACCGGAAACAACATGATGGCACAATGAAGACTAACCATACGAGCCTTATTATTCAAGGTTGTTACAAGACACGCAGTAATCATCACCAGCTGAGCCAAAACCACAATTTGCCATTTTTGTTGTTCATAGTGAAATGTGTGTTCGACGTAACATAATCGAGAAAAGAAACAGACAATACAACACTTTTGTGCATTGCAGGAAGAAAAGTAAATTTGCAGGAATAACGCGTATAATAAACAGTTCGTACCGGTTTTACCTTGCGAGCGCTTCGGTTCTGACTTCGTATCCCATTTTACCAGAATGTGTATCTATCAACAAGCGCAGCAAATTCGTTCAACAAAAACAAGCATTTTCACATGGCTTTCCAACTGGCGTGTATAACATTCACGCTGCGAGTCCCTGCTCATAACGTGACGTACACCTATCAGTACAATCTTCTCCACCGTACAACAGTTTGCTTTGTGCTCGAGGCCAGAGAACAGTCTCTCGTGATCTGATTGTGCAGTTTAATGCAAAGGCAGAGTTCACGTTTGATGAGTATGCAGAAATGCTATTAATTTATGGCGAAGCTCATCGTCATGGAAGGCGTGCGCGTCTTCTTTACATCGAGCGCTTTCCACATCGTCGAGTACCGTCACGTACTATCTTTGCCAGACTAGAACGTCGGCTTAGGGAGAGAGGTACCTTCACCGTCAACAGAATCGACTGTGGTGCTCCGAGACGCGTACGAACCCCGCAGTTTGAAGAGGATGTGCTTCGACGAGTGGAACGGGATCCTTCGACGAGCACCCGACGCATGGCACGTGACTTGAGGAGAAGCAGTACCACTGTTTGGAGGGTTCTCCACCAAGAACACTTGCATCCATTCCATATTGCGCGAGTTCCAAGTCTTGGTCCAGCCGATTTTGCACCACGTGTAGACTTCTGTCAGTGGATACTTCAGCGCTGTGCAGAATATCCTGCATTTCTTCAACTGATATTCTTCACTGACGAGGCGACCTTCTCTAGGGATGGCGTGTTTAACTGTCATAATAGCCACATATGGGCAGTCGAAAATCCTCATGGTGTTCGAGAGCGCGCATTTCAGGA
>JAGDQP010016270.1:26774-40923 GCA_022664845.1 Lepisma saccharinum | reverse complement strand
GACGCAAACAGATGGTAGTCTGTAGGGGCCAGGTCTGGTGAATAAGCGGGATGGGTAGCACCTCACACTTAAGTGTCTCCAAGTAGTTTTGGACCACTTTTGACGTGTGCGATGGGGTGTTGTCGTAGAGGAATATCAGCTTGTCATGTCTTTGATGATGATCCGGCATTTTTTCACACAGAGCACGGTGCACATTGATCATTTGTTGGTGGTAGCGGTTGGGCATTGACAGTTTGACCCGGTTGCAACAGCTCAAAGTAGACGATACCCTGTTGATCCCACCAAACACACAGCCTCGTCTTCCGTCCGAAGCGATTTGGTCTCGAGGAAGATGTTGATGGTTGGCCAAGATCAACCCATGATTTCTGGCGTTTCGGATTCGCGAAATATATCCACTTTTCATCGCCCGTCACAATCCGATGCAGGAACGACTTTCTTCTTTGTCTGGTGAGTAACATTTCGCATGTGTGTTGGCGTCTCTCCAGCTGCCGATCGGTCAATTCATGCGGCACCCATTTTCCGATCTTCTGAACCTTTCCCATGGCACGTAGACGCATGGAAATGGCTGCTTGAGTAACGCCCAATTGCTTGGCAAGCATTTGTTGCGATTTTGTATCGTCCTCGTCCAACAGCGCCTGCAATTGATGGTCCTCAAACTTCTTGGGCCGATTTTCACGCTTCTTGTCACTCAGGTCAAAATTGTCGTGTTTGAACCGACAAAACAAATATCGGCATGTTGTTTCCGATAAAGCACTGTCACCATAGGCCTCCACAAGCATTCGATGCGCGTCGGCAGCCGATTTCTTCAAATGGAAGCAAAAAAGCAGAGCTTCCCGCATATGCTCTTTTTCTGGCACAAAACTAGCCGTGCTTACCAACCGAACACTGTGTGTTGTTGTCTGCACTTGCTGATTACGTGCACTGATTCGTGTTGCCAGAAGTCCAACTCATCCACACAATAGGTCTGGCGTGCCCATGGTAGCTTCATACGCTCACGAACGCCATCTATGGGCAAACAGCGGATTTAAGCTTATACAATCTGTCAAGAAAGTACCGGGAATTGTACATTTACAAAGCGCACTTAAAGGGAGTGTTGAAATTCTTCTTGTCGCTACGTTAGCACAACTGCCCTCCATCGGAGTTTGAGCTCCATCTGTCATTTAGTTTGTTTACAGTGCTCCATTTGTCAGTTCATCTCAAGTGCGTGTGAGCGATGTTTATAATGGATAAAAATATCGAACAAAGAATCTGTCTTAAATTTTGCATTGCAAATGGAATTTCCTGTGCCGAAGCGCTGAAAATGTTACATAAGGCTTACGGTTAATCGACTTTATCAAAAACACGTGCGTAACAGTGCATTCAAAAGCGGTCGAGACGTGGTGGAAGATTTGCCTCGCTCAGGTCGACCATCAACGTCTTCAACTGAACTTAGCATCGCTAAAGTAAAGGAAATGGTGACTGAAAATCGTCGTTTAAGTCTGAGAGAGATAGCCGCTGAAATTTCTGTGTCTCACGAATCAATTCGTACCATTTTAAACGATTGTTTGGGCATGAAACGCGTTGCCGCTCGACTAGTGCCGAAAGACCTGAATTTTCTGCAAAAACTAAATCGTGTTAGGATCGCTGAAGACATGCTAGAACGAATCAATTCTGACCCCACATTCATAAAACGCATTGCAACTGGTGATGAAACATGGGTTTACGAGTTTGACATGTAACCCGGTCAACAAGCTTCGGAATGGCGCCTTCCAACTGAGCCGAAACCGAAAAAACACGTCAAAGTCGATCAAAAGTGAAGGTGATGTTGACATTTTTTTCGATTATCGCGGTGTTGTGCACTCGGAATTCTTGCCAGAAGGTGAGAATGGTGAGGAAAACTAAAAATTTGAGTTGCAAATAGGGTTTTGTAATATATATCGTTGAAAAGCCTGAAGGAAAAACCTATGCCAAATCCAGGATCAGTATGCTGCCTGTATTCAAAATGCCGGTGGTCAAAATTCGAAAATGACAATATTGTGACACTTTTTCTCATGATGTAGAAATTGAGCAGAAGAGCACAATGCGTCTAAACTTTTCTGTAGCAAAGTTCTTCTATGTACTATTGTTGTTTAGGCCTTAGGCCCAACGTTTCAAGGGTTCCCACGAAAATCATGACTTCCCGTGCCTGTATCCATCTTTGGTATTTCCGTAACAAATGGGAATATGAAAAATGCCTGAGTGACCGACACTTTCCCTCATCCTTTCCCCTATACTATTCCGGCCTGAGCCACAGATGGGTAAGGCCATAAGTAAATTGAAACGACAGCAAGACGCTATTGGCTACTCCGTTTAGTTAAGGAGAATAATTGCAAGAAAATGGGTAAACACGGCGTAAAATCGCATGAATTCACATTACACTTCTATGCTTTTTCTTTCATTAAGGATGTAAAGGGAGGGTATACGCGGGTACACGGCGTATACCCACCTCAATTTTTTAGACATCACTGTATACCCACCTTAAATTTATGAAATACGCAGGTATGTGGGATAATAAATGAGAGGTTTCGTTATAAAGAGAGAAGCGTATACTCACCTCAAAATTTAGCATTATATTCCTGATTTTTTAACTAAAGAAATGTGTACAATACATTCACACATTATTCTTGATATTGTATCAAACCCGACGTGAGCCAAAGATGCCAAAGGCTATAAGTAAATTCAAATCCATATTCATATAACCGTGGAACTCCAGAAAAAAAAAAAGACTTTGGGGTCCGGATGCAGACTGGGTTCCGGTCATTTGAAGACTCCTGATCTAGGTCAGTAAATCTAGCAAAAACGGAATTCTAAAATTGAAATCAATGTCGTACAGATAAGGTTCATATCGTTGTAGATCCTGCTCAACCAGTTCCCTCCCCCAGCAGCTACAGTTCTGCCTTCACTCAACATTGATTGAAAGCGTAGATTGTTGAAGATTGAGAGATATTGATGAGTGATATATTGAATCAATTTTATGTGAAAAATATATAACAATCATTGTACTCCAAAATGTCGTATCCTAGAATGTGTATCTAATTTATACTTCTATAGACGGGTCATATTTTATATAGTTACAGAAATTTCATGGATGCAAAACAAACTAATTTTTCTAAGTTCGTGCTCAGCAATATTTTATTTGTGTGGCCGATGTATCACAGCCTACTCGCATCCCCTTTCTCTTTCCTTTGCTCTACTACTACAATCTGTCTCATTCACATACACAGACACGCACGCACGCACACAAACACACACAGATGTCGTATAGTAGCAAAGGCTACTATAGTGGTTGTAGTCTTGACTGCCTGACAGTCTCCTCCCTTTCTCAGTGGTCCTATATCACGTTGGATGGTTTGGGGAAGGAAAGAAGGGTTGACAGTAGGAAAGGGAAGTGCCACTTTTCTTCTTCTGTCTTCATCCAAATAGCTGCTTCCCACAAAATAAAGAGACGAAACACATTTTCATCCTGCTTCTAATGACTTATGTGTAGCTTATCATACACAATGCATGGTATTATTTACCTATTTTTATCGACAACAAACCATCAGCAAAGAAATACCTGAAGCTCTTTACTTCCTTGTAGACGCATACGTTCTCTTTCCAGCTATTCCAGCCAGACCAAAAAGGAAAGATTGAAACACGATACAACCATGGTTTATTGGCCGGTCAATCACATGTTGCCAAATTTATTATTATTCAAAAATATTAATCATACAGTTGTTGTTGAACCGTGAATCCTTTTAGGTACTTCAACCTATATGTATGTAAAATTTCATGAATGAAAATGCGTTCCAGGGAAACAAAAAGCTGATCAAACTTCCAGTGCTTTAAGATAGGACAAAACCCTGCTCCTTCTGACACTTAGAGATGGCCTTAATTTTCGATTATGTTATGAGTAAAACTAATGCCGACGTTTCTAAATTATTCAGGAAATTCGCACACCATAAGAATTTAAGTGTAATTTTTACAGTACAGAATTTATTTCCAAAAGGGGAAGATGCACTTGACGTTTATTAAACGCCCATTATATCATTGTGTTTAAGAATCCTAGAGATAAGTTATAAATACAATATTTAACAAGACAAGTTGTGCCGCAATATAACAAGGATGTAATTCAAGTGTTTGAAAATGCTATTGCTGAACCTAATTCATATTCTCTTTCGAATAAACTCAATCTTCACCGTATGTTCTACGTCTACGTACAAATATATTTCCAGATGAAACCATGCACAGATATTCACATGTAAAAGACATGAATAAACCAATTCAAGTCAGTTGCCATCAAGCTGTAAAGCATAAAACATCATCTGAAAGAGCTCCGTGCAATTTGTAAATGTAAGTAGCGTAAAACATTAGTTCAGAGTGCACCTGGTGGTTTTATTCAAAATATTGCACAAGTAGGTAAAATGCTTTAAATGGTAACTTTAGACTCTCTCCTCGCCAGAAGGAAAAGTTACGTCGACATAAATAGACATTACGTGCACTCTCTCTGAAACGTTCAAGTTTAAAAAAGAAACGCAAATTGTTAATGCAAAAGGTGGAGCTTTTTTTGCCTTTATTATTAGCTCCAATCTTAAGTGAAGGCTGGAAGTTTATTTAATCGTTAAGATGTCTTTGCAATTTCAAAAAAATGTACTCATTCCAGAAAATGGAAGTGCGCAAATATATTCCACTATAAAGTCTGTATAGTCTCATCAAACACGTTTGGATAATGAAATAGATGAAATTTTAAAACGAAGTGATCTTTCTACGGAAGAATAATGGAAAATATATCAGCAAGCATTACATCGCTATTTAGAATATACTCCAGAGTCTCAGAAACCAATTGTCTAACCCGTTTACAATTCTGAATATTCAAATGTTACCCATGTTTCAATATATTATTTTCAGTACCAAAATCATTAGCTAAAAAGACGAGTATTTTTAAATCTGCTGCAAGCTTCCATTCGTATCAATTAGGATCAGAGTGGCCCACTATTTGTAGATAGAAAGTAATTTCATGTTCAATTATTATTGATCTTATCAACGATGTGGTAAGAACTCGAAAGACTCCTAGAAATCCAGTTGCCATTCAAGATTTTAAAGAACTATTACAAATTATTAACATTCCCTTTGAATTAATTAATTTTCAATTTGGCGTAGGTTTAAACTTCTGTAAAATAGTAGAACGAAGAATGCTCTTAGTAAACTACTCAAAAAGAAGAATTCTAGTAATAGTAAAGAAAAAGAAAAATACTTTTAGTCAACGAATTAAGAAACGTTTTTCTTCATTATTTAAAAATTATAAAGAATACATTTTAAATGTCGCTTTACAAAATTTATTATGCGTATCCAGATTTAAATTCTTTATGTATCTTCAGATTAAAAAAAGAAAACGGGTCTTTTTCAGAAAAAATAAGAAAGTGGTTAGCTTCACAACATAAAACCCTTTGCATGCTCCTGCATGTAGATATTTTCCCCGTAAAATTATTATGTTAATGCACCTAATGAATTAGTACAAATCGATTTATCAGATACGCAAAAGGCAGCAAAATATAATGATAGATATAAATATATTTTATGCAACATTGATGCTTTTAGTCGCTATGCAATTTGTATTCCTCTTAAAAATAAAACGGGCATTGTCATGACAAAAGCAATAGAATTAATAATAAGTAAAAGAAAATTACTTCTACTTCATTGTCAAACTGATTTGGGAACAGAATTTTATAATCAACATGTAAAACGTGTTTTTCGAAAATGTCAAGTGAATCATTATAGTGTACATTCTGAAATCAAAGATGCTTTCGTCTGACGTTTTATTCGTGCATTGAAAGAAAAAAATATAAATACTTTATTGCAGAAAATACTTTTCGTTATATTCATATTTTGCAAGATCTTGTAAAAGTTATAACTATAGCATGGAGGATGGTATAAACATTTATATAAAGACTGAAACCTTTGCGATGCAGATTTGTAGAAACTCTGGACGCTGCTAGAACTTTCGTTGGCAAAATATCAGAAAAGTTAGAAGAAAGAACTGAAATGGACAATTGAACTTTCATAAACGATAAAAGAAAATAGTAAGTTCTCTGGGGAAAGGCATGAAAGTGTGGGATCAACTTCAGAAGATGTATTTCGGTCTTCAACTTCGAATTTCGGTCTTCAATTGTGCCTTTAATACCAGTGTTCGATTTGTGCAGTTTCTAGAGAGGGGGAAGAAATATTGATATATGCATTATACGGTATTTTGGGATCGTCCATATCCCAGGTTAGAGGAAAGTACCAGAGAAGATTTTTGCCAAGAGGGGGATAATCCCAAACATCCTTCGATACAAATCGAACACTGTTTGATACTATAATTCCTACTATAATTGGGAAATAGATGTGTTTATCACAAAAAGCATTTTGTAGATCTTGTGTGGTTCGACCCAAAAAAAGTTGGTGATCTTAGTGAAACGTTACCTCTAATGCGTTGGACAGAGTTCGTGAAATTATTCCATCGCTTGACTAGGGAAAACTTGGTGAAAAACTGTTTTCCTTTGCTGAAGTGTGGCCTGAGAACAGGGATCCCTAACGCCGAAGTGATTAATGATAAAGTTAATGTGTAGTCAAACGTGACCTCGAAACAGTTTTATTGCAATGATGATGATGATGAGAGAAGATGGAAGTAAGTCATTGAAGTGTGCATATAAAAAGGAATGTAACTCGTGTATCAAATGTGCACTGAGAGGACTTGTTGATTTCAGTATGTACTCTCTCCATTACACGGAACTATTCGAGGTTTACAAATATCTGCTAACTATTCTTCTAAAGCCCTTCGTACATGATTCAATAAACATAGAATCAAGTTCTTGAACAAGCAGTTCGATGAGTGCATACACGATCCAACTGAAATAATCAAAAGGTTGTATCCAAGCAGTGTTGAAAGTGTTTGGATGGTGTTCGTACACGATTCGATAAGTTAAGCGGAAGTGTGAAATGAAAGTGAAGGAGCCAAAGATACATGAGTCAATTTTCTCCTTCTGTGTTGAAAACGGGCACATGGACATAATGTGCATCGCGTGTAATTAAAAAAAATAACGACTCCAGTTGCGTAGTTGGTGATGCCTCGAATTTCGACTTTTTGTTGCTTTATTCAAAACTTTTTCCATTCTTATAAGATTTTATTTATTTCAGTTTACAGGCATTTCTATAAATATCTCGCGACAACTAACAATCGAAAGTGAAATCCGTATTTTATTATTATTTCGTTAAATACGCACTCTAGTTGATCAAGATGGAGCTATGCGGAGGAAAACTAATTGTGACACTTCGCATGACACGTATTTTGCCACAAGAAGACGGACAGTATCTCGAACGAGAGATAGCGAGCGAAGAGGGGTTAGTTAAAGTCAGGTTTGGTATTCTTTTAATTATACGCGATGAACATCACTCTTCGCCCTATGCCGCAAGGATATAGTTCACACTTCACAGAAATAATTATTCACTTCTTTTAACGCCAATCTCATGTTTCCAAGTCTCACAAATATATCATTCCTCCTGTAAATTTTGCTAAATGGCACCACCACCTTCGAAACTGCGCACACTTTAACTAACCAGTCTTTGCCCAACGACAATATACCAGGTGTATGCATAAGTAGTTTTCAGTTTACCTAAGAGATGACGCCAGCGAAAAGTACGCAGCGTATTCATTTGACACATACGTCATTTTGTTCGTCTGACATTAAACTATAAATACACAAAAGTTGAGTCCGCCAAACACTAGCGTCTTTGTTTATCGTTCAGTGATCATGTCGAAGTTTGTGCCTGAAAAAGAACATTTGCGGCACGCATTGCTTTTCTTATTTAATCAAAAGAAAAGGGCTGTTGAAAGTCATCATGTGCTGGTAGAAACATATGGTGAATACGCTCCATCGATTAGAACATGTGAGACATGGTTTCGACAATTTAAAAGTGGTGATTTCAATGTGAAAGACAGTGCGCGCTCTGGTAGACCAAAAAAGTGCGAAAACGAGCAATTGCAGGTGTTATTGGAGGATGACCCAACTCAAACTCAACAGCAATTGGCAAAAGCATTAAATGTGTCACAAGAAACAATCAGCAGACGTTTACGAGCAATGGGGAAGATCAATAAACTGGGTAAATGGGTCCCACACGATTTGAATGAACGTCAAATGGAAAATCGCAAAGTCACTTGTGAAATGCTGCTTCAACGCCACGAAAGAAAATCCTTTTTGTATCGAATTGTGACGGGTGACGAAAAATGGATTTATTTTGAAAACCCGAAGGGGAAAAAATCGTGGCTTTCACCTGGCGAAGCCGGTCCTTCAACACCAAGGCCAAATCGCTTCGGTAAGAAGACCATGCTTTGTGTCTGGTGGGACCAGAGCGGTATTGTGTATTATGAACTCTTGAAGCCCGGCGAAACCGTTAATGCACAACGCTATCGCCAACAAATGATTAATTTAAATCACGCATTGATCGAAAGACGACCGGAATGGGTCCGAAGACATGGCAAAGTGATTGTGTTACACGACAATGCGCCGTCTCACACAGCAAAACCAGTGAAAGACACATTGAAATCGCTTGGATGGTACATCCTTCCGCACCCGCCGTACTCCCCTGACCTGGCGCCATCTGACTATCACCTCTTCGCATCAATGGGGCACGCGCTCGCAGAGCAGCACTTCAGCAATTTCGAAGACGTTGGAAAATGGCTCGACGAATGTTTTGCCACAAACTAAATGCGAACGGGACGGGAGGAAACAAACACTTCGTTGAAAGAAATTCAAGTTAATACGTCCGAGATAAAGGAAAACTTGAATGATATAAAGGAAATGATAGCTCTGAATCGGCAAGATATAGAGGAATTAAAGGTAGGACAAAGGGAATTGTCTGAGCAGTCTGAAATGTTGGTTGATCAGTGCGAGGATAGAGCAAATGAGGAACAACAAGCCCGCTTGAAGATGATTGAAGATATGAAACAAAAGCAGGAGCAGCTGGCAACACAATGTAAGGAAGATATACATGAAGCGAAAGATGAAACGTTGCACATGGCAATGCAAAACATGCATATTGTAGCCGATGGCTTAAGAGAAACTGCAGAAAAGGTATAATGGAAGTGCAGAAACAAGTCAATAATGCATGTGCAGAGTGCGGCATCAAAAGTAGAGTTCTTAATCGTCGCATAAACGCGCTTGAGGAGAAAATCGCGGCGGTACAAATAGAGCAGGAAAATAGTGCAAGGAACACATCACCAGCCAGCGAACCTCGAGGGGACGATTCGGATCAAGTAAAAGAAACTTATCGAGTTAATAGAAGTTATTCCGTTGGTTCAGATTTGGATGGACAATGAAGGCTACGGCTTGCGGCGGTCAAGGGATGTTGATAGTGGAAATGCCTTGGCAAGTAGGACGCACGACACCAGGAGAGATACAAGGAGGTGTTTATTCGAGGAAACTACTTCTCCAAGACATGGGAACGAATGTAGAGATATGTTAGATTGTTCGGCGCATAATCCAGCACACAGAGCACGTCGAAGAGGATATATGAAGCACTACTACAGGAGTTGTAGGGAAACGAGACAAAGATCTGGAGACAGCGACAGCAGTTCAAATGAGAGTGGATACTCTGAAGGAGATTCATTTCACACTATTTACATAGTTCAGAGAGCTCAGATATAGAAGAAAGGTCGCAGTTAAGTGGAGGACGCAGGCGACGACATGTGCAAGAGTCATGTAGAGAACGGCCTAGGAAAGGTTCACAAAATTTAACGATGAAGTTAGGCGAAATTAAATCGTTTACTACATTTTCTGCCTCAACTGATGGGAGATCAGCGAAGTCATTCCTTTCTCAGTTCGAGAGAGAAGCAACTATGGTTGGAATATCCCAGTCACAGTGGGTACGCCTATTTCCGTTTGTATTGAAGGCCTCAGCCTTGTCTTGGGTTTTTGTCGAACGCAGACCAATTTCACATTTACGTACAGTTCCGCAGAGCATTTATGCAGTATTACCATTCTGATAGTACTACCTGCGCACGCCTTGCTAGATTGCGATCAACTTCGTTCAACCCACGTTCAAATATGAGCCTCGAAAGTTTTCTTATGGAAAGGTACAACGCTTTGAGAGATTTGGATCCTCACACTTCAGAAATTCAGGTGTGTAACAGCCTAATATTATTGAAACCTATTTCTTATCAGAAGCAGTTAGCGTCTTCACGAATTACGAAATTTACGGAGATGTTGGAAATTGTTCGACGTCTGGAAGCTATCTTTAACTTATCAGATGCGAAGTCTCATAATTATGGAAATCATGCTAATCCATTCCAACCTAAAGATGCTCATACAAAAACAAAAACGCTTAAAGTAAATCAAGTGGACAAGCAGCCTAACAAGAAAGAGGACGAGGATGGCGCATCAGCACCAACAAATGAAACACAGCGAATACGGTTCAGCCCAGTTCGAGGACGAAGAGGAAATGGTCGAGGACGGTCAAGAGGTCAATACCGACGCGGAAGAAGTGAAAATAATACTTATAGGAATCAAGACAGAGATGAATGTGGATGCAGTGATAAAGAAAATTATGCATCTGGCGCCTCAGTTGATGTTTTTGGATCAAAAAACTCCAACACCCCACGGAGTTAAGGATCGGGACACCGTCTCGGGGAAGCAGTTAAGACGATCCATCCCATGTAAATAATGTATATATTTTTTAGTGTCGATTATAATCATATTTGTGCTGAAAAATGGTCGAAGGAAGACGGAAGCAGCAGTTGTGATTCTGAAACATGTGAAGAGGTGACACAAGAAGAACGTAAAACAAGTAAAATAAGGATATATATTTTGAATCATCCTGTTATAAGGCTTATGGACAGTGACATGGATATCAGCATATGCAGCGAAGAATTATGGAAGAAAATAAGTAGTATTGTAACACGCCACATGTGAAACCCAGGAAGGATGTAACGCTTGTAGACTTCACCGGTACACGGAAGATGAGAGTACTAGAAGAAGTAATATTATCATTGCTAATGGACAATATTCGTATATATCACCGAGTGTTGGTTGTTAGAGGTTTGAAGCAGTTGCTGTTACTTGGAAGAGATTTTATGTCAAAGTTCAGGTGTTATTTACATTTTGACGAAGGAAAAGTCACAATGACCACCAACAACCTGTCAGTGACGCTGCCTATGTGCCCAGATGTAACGACAACAGAGAGGGATGTGGCGAAGATGAGTTCTTCAATCAAGCAGCGCTATCAAGAGATTATCCGTCCAGAAATTTCCCGCCCTGAGGTAGAGGAATCTGATGTTAGGAAGTCAGGTCAAGAGTGATGTGATACGAGTCAAGTGGTTGCAGCGCGGCGCATACAGGAGTATGATGCAGATATTGAAGGCACGAGTAATCTTCAGCGGACAGATAGGGAACCACAACGCACATTGCCATATATTACCAGTTACGTCTTGAAGACAGATGGGAGTGTCAGCATGTCTGTGGCTAAAATGAGCTTCGATAGACGCTTCACCGAAGAGATGCCAGACCTGGTTGATAGAAGCAAGGATAACACGAGCGTTAAACAAGCTGGAGTTCACCAAGATAAAATGAAAAGAAGTCAGAGGATGAAGTCGTGTCTATACTATTGGAGAGACGACCAGAAGGCTTATATAAATGTTCCGTTTGAAAGATTAGGTCACAAAGGAAAAGATGTATGTCCTTTAATTCAAGCAAAGTTAAAAGCCCACAGTGATTCACATAATATAAAGGTTGTGATATGATATTGCGTGGAGGAGTATGTGGGTTTATATTTATACTTTTCAACTTAATGCGTGATAGGAGAAGTTAGTAATAAGCTCTAATATAGTTTTAATAAATATTCTGTATAAAAGTTTCTGATATATGTGTATGTTTGAAAATTTATCGCTCTGAGCAGCGTACTTGTGAAAAAAATATGTAAATTTTGTATTCATATGTGAATTATATATTTGTATGTGGATGTACGCAGGCAAGAGTCCAGGGTTCAAGCCCTTCCGTCCTATATAACGGTATGGATGTACGGTCATATCCATGTAAATTTTGAACGTTTGACTGAATCGAAGTGTGTGTAGAAGCTGGCACCAGTGTGCTCAGATCCTTCCAGAACAAAACAATTGAATAACGAAATTTGTCGAACGTAGTTTCTTAGCGGGACGACGCAGAACTGAAGTGACAGGACAACACAACAGTTGACCGGGATGTTAAGTGTTAATGACAGCCCGACGTTTTATAGATCAACGTCGATGCATGCCAAAGTGTATGAGTCACACGGAAAAGTTGCCTGGAGGGCATAATTGTTGGTTATTAATCTGTGAGCAGAGCAGGCAGACTTGACACGATTCAGAGTGAAGAAAAGTAATTTCTCCTAGCCACGATTCTCCGCCATCCCTGGTTATTGTGTCCGGCTCATCACGTCAATAAGTATTCTTACAGTCTTCTTTATTGTATGGAAATCGTCGATTGTCCACACCAGTCAATTCACTTCAAACAGTAAGTTTGGAAACCACAACAAAAGAAGTGTTAATTAATGTTGTTCGTATATAAAGAGTGCCAATCTAATTAGTGCAGTGACAGTTATTGGTTCTAAGCCACGTGTTACATCCCAGAAGCCAACGTAAAGTAAGTGAGTGGATAATAGGAAGCCACAAAGTTGTGCATAATTATATTTTTTGGATGCGCAAAAGTAAAGTTTGTCAGCCCACGGTGGTGGCTACAGTAAGGCAATATAACCTGTGAATTTTCCTGTGTAACAAAGGCCAAGCTATTCATGCAAGTTACAGTATATGCAAAAAGCGCGGGAAACGTGTGAAGTAGATTGTGTAATCAGCGACTACTACCGACGTATATATGTGTGCGGCAGTGTAAACTACTTCTGTAAGTGAATCTTATTATTTGTCTTGAAAAGGAGTGCCCAACAAATAGCCTTTGAGTGGTGCATAGCAAATTTGGTACAAGGGCACAGTTCAGTTACCGAGCAAAACCAGTAGTGGGCCGTTGTATGTGTTTAAACAGCCCATTAAAGTTTTTAGTGCAGTGTGAAATCACATATAGCGCCAACACATGAGAATATGCGCTACCTCTAGACGAGAGACAAGTCGGCTGCGAGCGATGGGGCCTGTGTTATCCGTCAGAGGTTGTTCAATTGCAAAGTGCATCATCGTTAATAAGTGTGATGTCAACAGTGGGCTTTACACATGAGATATTTGCCAAACTCAGAAGGACGGATAGATCCCTTGCACATGATCGATTCCGTAGCGTAGATAGCCGCTTTTCTCAGATTGATAATATTATTAACAGGAAAGCCTATTTTAGTGTTTTCATATTTTTTGCCTGTGTAGTGTGCAAATTTATTATTGATTTGCTAGTAAATGTACGTAATTAATGTGCCAAAGTCGTTAAACGAACTAGACGAGCGTTTTATAAAAAGTACAGATCAGGTGCGCCAATTAGTTGCAAGATAGGCGTAGGGAAGGATAGGGTCTCCTCCACGCACAACAAGATAGTAAGGTGTAGAACTGATACAGCCTAGGTAGGCACAGATAGTTAAATTTAATAATTTGAATAATTTTTAGCAGCCCGGTGGCGCATTTATAAAAAAAAAGTTTTTGCTTTCATATTTAGAAAGTTCGTATGTCAATATTTTGTAGTTGGATATAAAACAGTGTAGCCAGTCTTTGAGAATAGTATTCCTGGCATTGTATACATCTGTTGCATTGAAGTACGTATAGACTTACACATTTTGGAAAGATTAATAATAAAAGTATCAAATATTTTCACAATATTTTATTTTGTGCAGAAACTTGATATACGAGTATTAATAAGAATATGCAGTAGAAATTGCAACATAGTGAAGTGTGTTATTCAGATTTTCCTGCAACGTGTGTTGGTTGAAATTAAAGTAAACTATTGATCTTAAAGTACATTTATGGCCTCACCCCACATGTAATTGTATTTTTTGCAGCGAAGGCTGTCTTTTCTAGACTTCAGCGGTTTATGCTAGGGGTTTGGGAGAGATTGATTCGTTGTCTGGCATCCGAACAGAGACACGCAGTCGCACCCGGACCGCTCGCACTGAAGTCGAGCGCGCTACCGACTAGGCTGCAGAGGAGCTCTCATATATA